>JANHFL010009172.1:184277-200254 GCA_032468155.1 Oxyrhabdium leporinum | reverse complement strand
AATCTCACCAGGCTCAAGGTTGACTCAGCCTTCCATCCTTCTGAGGTCAGTAAAATGAGGGCCCAGATTGTTGGGGGAAAGAGGCTGACTCTGTAAACCACCTAGAGAGGGCTGTAAAGCACTGTGAAGCGGTATATAAGTCTTAAGTGCTATTGCTTTTGCTATTCTCTTGGATCTGTATCTTGCTTGTTCCTTCTAATAAAATTGTTGTACCTGATTAGGGTATGACCAGAAAATGAAGTGCACAGTAAGAACAAGAAAGGTAGAAGAGGAATGTAAACGTTTGGGATATGATGGTCATTTTTGAATTATTGGTCATAGTCATCCTGAATCACAGCTAGCAGCAGTTGTTTTTCTTTCAATGTGTGAAAATAAAGCAATCAACATCTGTTCCAGTTTTCTTTTGTTTTTGTTTGTTTTAAGTAAATCATAAAACTGTTTCACATGGTAAGATTTACTTTAGGTGAAAGGAATAATTAAGACATATTTTTGGTATCAATAATTTATCTTTAAAGAAGCCCACCATATAGGAACTTAAAACAGACAATTACTAGATGGCAGCAAAGAGTTAGAGATTTCTGGACCTCTTTAAGGCCACCTAATGGGTGTCTAGATTTGTGAAGCATGTGTGTATGTGTATCTGTGTTTGTCTGTCTGTGTGTCTGCTATGTGGTTAGGGCTGAATCCATATAACAAGATTTTTTTTAAAAAATTTTTGCCTTTGGGTTACCATCATAAATTTAAGAGATTATGTTTAAGATGTTGAGTATGTTTTTAGTTACTGTTTTCAATCAATTACAGAAATGATCTAACTTTATGACTTAATGATTTGGTCTATAATAATAGGCATCTAAAAGAGAGAATAAATATCTATGCTCTCTCTATGTGTGCATGTGTGTTTTTTTGTTTGCATGATTGTCCATTAGTGAAATGTTACCTGATTCTCCATTCATATCTGCCAATACATAATGTAGACATGAATTGTCAAATCATTTAGGGCTTACCAAAGTATGAGGGTGTTAGGTTTTTATCCATCCATCTAAAAACAATTAGAAATTCCACTTATCTTAAATAGTGTTTGACAGATTTTCTTCATCCGACTAGATAAATAGTGATTTCTTGACATTTTGATGTCACTGTCATCAGTCTATAGCAAACTGAAATGACTGGTTTTGGGCTCATGAATAGCACAGTTTCTCAAAAACTGCCTTTTTTAAAAAACAACAACAACATCATAAATATTCAAAAACTGTAAGCCATTAGATAAGGTTATATTTATGGTACAATCAAGAACAATTGTGTTTTTCATGATTTCATACCTTCTATGAGAGCCACTAAAAGGAAATTTGTCATCTTACCTACATCACATTTGTGTTGTGAGCCTACACAGGTTGTTCCAATGCTACACAATTCAACCTTTTATCAGTATCTTCCAATGAGCATTGGTTGGTCTTCATGTCTCTGATTTATCAAAATCACTTCTCAGACTAGATATGGGTATGTTTAATAGCAAATAAGGCCATTGCTTAATCCAAAATATTTTATTTTTCTTATTTTGTCTTGATTACAGAAATCCATCCATTTTAGTTTATGTTTGGAGTTATCCAGCTGACAGTTTCAAAATGTCTCTTTAAACATAAGACCAAGAAAAGAGATATTCAGATATAGTATGCCATGAAAACTCTTTATTCTCCTGAATGAAAAATGGAAGATGTTTACCTGAAATCTCATAAATATTTATAATAAGAATTATTTGAATGTATAATTTTACTAGAATATCTAATATAAAATAATTTATAATTTATAAAATTGATATGTAACTTAATATCTGCATAAATACATTTTCTGTATATTTTGCATAGATAACACTGAATTATCAAACTTTAACCACAGAATCAGAATCAGACTGCATAATTACTAGATAGTTAATTTAAATGGTGATTCTAATATTAACAATGAAGGATACAGATTTATACTTCATCAAACAACTTTCATTGTCTCTCCCTCATCTCCTTTATATCCCACCTGTCCAAAGTAATGTCATAGATCAACATGCTGAGAATGCCTGAAATCTCTACAAATTTTTAAAATATTGTTATTCTAATGTTCAAATGCAAAGTTTCAAAGATCCAAATGCTGGTGGTGTTTCCTAAATCTGTTAATAATATATTGTAAATATTTTCAAATATCTATACTGAATTACACTATTATCAAGTTGCAGTGCTACTTTAAGTATTCCATTTGAACATTGTCCAATATAGATTGGGCCCCATCTAAAGATCTGATGATATTGTTAGGTCGGCCCCTGAAATTAATATTAATTGTTAATTTAAGGAACCCTAATCGTAATTTAAATTATTAACAAAATAGCAAATTCATGAGGCTTACATTTGCGTGAATAACCCAAAGGCCATAAAGTGTCCAACCTATTTTATATCCTACTTCTATACAACCATTTTACTTCTGAGGGATCCTTGGTGCTTTCTGATGATGGTAGCTAGTTTGGGTAATGAAATATCTGCAAGAAAACAACCAAGCTCAGAGAACACCAAGGACCACTTATTTCAACCCTGAGCTACAAATATTCATATTTATTGGTCATTTCACTTCTACTTTTATAACACTTTGTTTTACAAGCCTCCTACCTTTTTGAATTATGTTAAGGTATAGCCCAAATGTCTAACATCATTAGCTTAGTTAACACTAAATAACATTTTTCTTTCTGCTATGTTGTTCAACTGGCAATATCTGGACTTTTTCCAGATGTTCTCACATTCATTCAGTCCTGAAAACCCGGAACAGACATTTAAGCTGAAGAAAAAGTGAGAACACACATACACATATACAACTTATTTTGTCAGCTGATGCAGAAGCATCGAAATCAACGCATATTTGCGGTCTTCAAAATATAAATCTTGGGTATTCCTCTGTGGGAAAAAAAAATGTAGTTACACACAGAGAGAAAAGTCCACGAGTGATTAGCAGCTGAGCTTTATGAGAAATTTCCTGCACCACTAATTTGGTCCCCTTTTCTGTATCTATAATGAGCAGAATATGGCTTGTTGCTTTAGCTTAATTCCTAGTGCCATTCCCATATGTACATTTAGTGGTTCGCTCTGTTCCAAAAAACATGTATTATAGGAGCTTTTGTTAGTTTGTTTTTGTCTTTCTGTATCTTCGGGCTGTTTCATGTAAACATCCAACCTAGGTAGCCTCAGAAACAAGAGGCCACCATCATATTTTCAGTAGTTTTGTTTTGAAAAAGACAGACTTTTGGAACGAGCACAAAATATTAGTATATCAAACATAATAAAAAAACAAGGTAGTTTAACTTGTTGGTTTGTTTGCTAAGTAAATATACTCTAGCTAAAAGTATTCCATTTTTATCTGCCTCCTGCAGTAATAGCTCTGTAACTTCAGGGCATAGACTTCAATAATTGATCAGGGTTTGTTCAGCTCTGGCTAGGAGCAAAAATAAGAGGGTTACTTTGAACAAACTGCTACACTGTTGTAGCATTAGGCACCAAAACAAGATTCTGGAAATATAGATATATCTTTAAAAAAAAATGGAGGGAAAGGAAAAGATGGATAAGGTGGAGTGGTAAATACTGCTCCAGGCTAGAAAGTAATGAGAATTCTTCCATAGAGAGTTTTGACCTGCTATTCAAAATTGTTTCTTGTCTTAATAAATCCTAAATGTGTAATTTACTTGCAAAGAAGAAAGAACAAAGGAACCAAAATTCTTTTGATAACAACACTTGTTAAGGTTGATAACTTGAGTTTCAAATGTGTGAAGAAAAAGGTGTGACAGTTTGTTTAAAGATGATAACCTATGTGTTCAGATACTTTCATCTTGTGGTGTTTTACAAAGCTTTGTTGTGCAAACAGAAAGCAAGAGAATATAAAGTATTGCTTCCGATCATGTTTCACCAATCCCTTCAGATCCATTTGCAATGGTACAAAACTGTTAATTGTTGTTGAAAGGCTGAAGAGAATATAGAATATTTTCCCATCTTCTTGCTCCTCCAAAGCGTGACATATGGGGAAATTTATATAGGCATCTGATGGATAGTATTTAACATATACATGCATTAATACTTTTTGTTCTACTGTCAGGCAGTGCATAGATTTTAAGGTCTTCTCCTTTTATAACCCCACTAAAACATTTACAGGAAATTATTATCGTTGCAGATTTGTGACCATTTTAACAAAAAAAAGGGGGGAATAGAAAGATTTTTTTAAAATTACCATCAGTTTAGAAAAATATGATAAATGCTCAATAAAAACAGAAATGTCATCATTATCATTCCCCGTTGTACTTAGTGTAGGTGTTCCAAGAGTCTCAAAACAGTGGGAGATTTTACATAACATATGTGCTGTCATACCTAGTCAAAAAGAATATAGAAATTTTATATTTAAGTCTAATTACTTAGAAAGTATGTGAGTGTTTTTTTTCAAAAACAAACTCAGATTTCAGTAGTGGCAAAATACGATCAGGAAGAAATTTATTTCCCCAAGATGTCAGAATTTATTGTCCTCTTGAAATGTACAGGGCACATCTGATTAAGAACATAATTAGCCTCCAGGGAGAGCATGCAACTAATACCCTCATCCTGTATTCTTTGGCCTCAAACTGATATTCAGTGGCATTCAGTCTCTGAAATTGGCTTCTCCATAGTTATTACAACTAATAATCTTTAATAAGCAGCAGGCTTATTAAAGACTCCCTCCCTTCTTTGCTTCAACCAAGCTTCGTTCCTTCCTTCCTTCCTTCCTCCTTCCTCCCTCCCACCCTTCCGTCCTTCCCTCCTTCCTTCCTTCCCTTCCTTCTTCCCTTCCTTCTTTCCTCCCTTCCTTCCCTCTCTCCCTCCGAAACAGTTGTATCCTGAGATGTATGTTGTGCTCAGATCTAACTTATTATGGCTTGATTGTATTATCATTTAAATTTTGTATTATTCAGACTATTTACCTGTAGCTTTTGATGATAGGCCTCAGTGCTACATTACTTTACATCAAGTAATAAATTTGAATTTCTATTAAAAATGTATTCTTCAATTTATCAGTGATGTTTTCAATCCATGCTTTGGACATGCACTTTCCTGAAGAGTTAACATAAGTTAAAATAACATTAAGCCAATCATAATAATATATAATGTTGCTTCCAATTAGTATTAGAAAGTTGATAGAAGTTAGATTAAGGCAGGTTAATGTATGCCTCTAAATGAAGTAAAATCTTATCTGAACCAAACGTAGCTCCTAGTGACTCATGGGTATATCCATGTAATTAGGCAATAATATTAAATAAATAATAATAAAGGGATGGGGTTTACTATTAAATTATTTTACAAATTTTTGACTTAGGCAAAAAAAAGGAACAATTACAATAGAAATAGATTTTCATAGTAAATTAGCATACTATTTTAAAATGAGGAGGAAAGGTTATATCACATAAGTAAATCAACTATTAAATTCCTAACTTACTGTTCTGAGATTCCTCCAATATATTTCTTTGTATCATCAGGTAAAGACTTGAATCAAGATTTTTCCCCCTTATTGATAATAAAAAAATCATAGGCCTTCCTCATTTAGAGAGTGGGAGGAAGAAAGAGTGAGATGCAACAACAGATTGATATTTTCTACTCTATGCACTCCTGCATTGCTAATCATATGGATAAGGATAAATGTAAGCTATAAATCTAATTAAATATCCAGCAGGCTCCAAGAAGACTGGAAATGAGATCTAATGGGTCAAGCATTTGAAGGTCAAGTGATACAACTAGTTTCTAGGACATGGGATTGAATCAGTCAACTAAATCAGTCAACTAAATGGGACAATGGAACTGTAATCAAATACCACATGAGACAAAGGGAAGTGATAGGGTCTGTTGCTGGTAGTGTTTTATACACTATATGTGGGTGAGAACTTCCACCTGGAACAAGTTATTATCAGTGTTTCCCAACCTTGGCAATTTTCAGGTATGTGGACTTCAGGTCCCAGAATTTTTATTCACTAGATATGTTGGCTGTGGACTTTGGGGACTTGAGCTGCACATACCTGGGAATGACCAAAATTGGGAAATACTGAATTATTTGCTGCCAAGAATATAGGCATCCTTTCTAGTCATGATATAATTGTTAGAATGGGACCAAAAGATCAAACTTGTCACTCCTTTAGCCTCTGAACTACCTTGTTCAGACCCAGGAGTAATTTTTACCCAACCGTGGGTTATCTAGTCAAAAAGAAGAAATGACAGTGTTCATCACCTTATTAGTTCTTAGGTAGAATGTTACAGAAAACATACCAGGAGATAATTTTAAAGATAATAATGTAAGCATCTTGTTTATTTCTGTACAGAGTATTGAAATACCCTTTCCATAGAAAATTAATGGGTAGGATGATCTGTCTTACATCAGTAACTGGGTTAGATTGTAACAGCTAGCTTACCTGATTGAACTGGCAAAAGTTAAACAATGCACTTGGGTATACTTGAATGAGGGTATCTCTGAAGTTCAGGCTGTAGGTTAAAGTGGATTTTTTTTTAAAAAAAAAATATGATACAGCCATTTATATCCTGGAATAATTCAATAGCAAATCACTTTTGTATTGTGAAGAAAACTGTATGTGCTTGTATATATGTTTATGTGTGTAATATACATGTATGTATGTATGTAGTAGGAGATAATTTCACTACTTTACATTAAAACAAGGCAACTATAACAAACATAAGCTTAACAAAGCACACTTTTTAGAACCATAAATAACACTGTAGCTTCGCTGTATTGATGTAATAAAAATATCATCCTTATTTGCAAATTTACACTTTCACGGACTGAAAAGCTATATATATATATTAACATATATAGTTATGTATGTGCATATGATGTGACCAAATAAAGCAAGAAAATGAAACATGCTGAAATATAAATTATTCTTGGATTTGTCTAAATGATATTTGCGTCAACATCACAGAAATTAACGCAAGCAGTTGTGACCAAATCCAAAAGGGTAGCTTTGGTGAGTCCGTCTAACAAAACCTAATTAAGACCAAATCTCTTCAAGAAGCAAGATAAAAATCCTCATTGTTTATCATTTTTTTCCTCAAGTATTATTATTGTTCCAGGCTCATTATTACTTCATTTGCACTGCAAAATATTCTGAAACATAACGGAGCTGAGAAGTGTGATTAAAAGTGCTCTTCCCTCTAGGATTCAAATCATCCTTAATTCAGAAAATGTGAACTGGCTTCCAAACAACATGTACCAAGTTGAGTGGCATATGGGAATTTGTTGTTTTCGAATACTTTTCAAAGAACTTGAAATAACAGGCGAGCATGTGCTCCTGAGGAAAAAAAGTTTGTCCTGGCCTAAGAAGTACAGTACTCATTCATGGGTTCAACAGCCAAATATTGAACTTTTCCCATCGAAAGGATGTCTGGTGCTGGAGTCAGAATATTGACATTTACCAAAAAAGAAAAAAAAAAGAAAGTGGGGGAGATAAAGCCCTTCCAAAACAAAATAAAAACCTTCTCAAGTGTTGTTTTGAAGTGAAGCCACTTCAGTGGCATTTAGCAAAAAACCTGCTCAGATGGCAGGGAAGTTGCTCCAGCGGAATGTGGAGAAACGCCAACTGTACGGTATTAAACCCACATTCCTATTGAGAATTTGTATTGACAATATACAGTTTTATTAATATCTGTGGAGTGCAAGAAACAAGATACTCGAAAATGTTAACATTTCGAAGGAACAACGGCTTCCTTGAGCTCCTGTTCCTGAATATTTGCAAGTACTGGGCATTCCTCCTTGGTCTTATAATTCATATAATCACCACCCATTTTGAGGGCTGCTGTTTCTAGCTAATAGAGGTAGGGCTCGACTTACAACCACAATTGAGCCCCAAAATACTGTTCAGCAAGACGATTGGGTTTCACCCATTTTACGACCTTGATTGCCACCATTGTTAAGAGAATCAATACAGTTGTTAAGTTAGTAACGTAGTTGTTAAGAGACTCTGGCTTCCCCATTGACTTTGCTTGTCAGAAGATCGCAAAAGGTGATTACATGACTGCGGGACATTGCAACCGTCATAAATACATGTCAGTTGTCAAGCGTATGGATTTGGAACATGTGACCATGGGGAATGCCGCAACAGTCATAAGCGTGAAAACAGTCATAAGTCACTTTTTGTGTGTGCCACTGTAACTTCGAACAGTCACTAAACAAATGGTTGCAAGTCGAGGATTACCTGTAGTGTTCCCCCCCTCCAAATATTGATGCCTGTTCTTCAATTCAAGAAGTTCAACCATATGACTTTATCATTAAAAGAAAATAAAAATCAGTTATGGATATTCTAAGTCAGAATTGGATATCTTCCTATCTATTTTCTTCTGCGTCCCTTTCCTCAATTTCATTTTGTATGTACTTAAATATACTGCTGCTATTTAAAAAAAAAATAGATTGTTTTTGATTCCAATAATACATTTGTCAATCATTTATTTTCTGGACTTTTGCCAGCTGGATCAGCAGCCATTAAAATAAGAGCTGGGTTCTATTAATCCTTGATCTTTTTTTTATTAGTTGTCATAGGGGCACTTCTATATGATTCTAACGAAGGAAGCATATAGGATTTAATTGTTCATGACTTATGAAGCTAGAATGAGCACTGAGCCTGGGTAATCCTCCATCAAGTCTTCCTTTCCTTTTTCTTCCTATCATGCTCCAACTTCAGTGTATCAGTTCTGTTTCTTATTGATCTACTGCTCCCCTTTAAAATGGAAAACCAAGCTTTCTATGAAGCATACCAGATTCACCTCCTTTTGGAAGCTTTCCAATTAATCCTTGATCTCCGTACTGCCAAGTTGATTGACAGGGAAGGTCTTGAATTTATAATTTTGGAGGCATGGCTACGCTAATTGGTAGCAACAAAAACAACCAAGTTTTGTGGCACCTGAATAATTTAACATCTTTTTTATGGCATAAGCTTATGTGGACCAAGTTATTATTGTCATACTCCGGGCCTCTGATGAAGATGACTGGGGACCGTAGTACAGCATTATAAAACTGCTATGTGACTACGTTGTTTGGACTGTTATATTTTGACAGCTGAATGACATTATCTCAATAAAAGAACACCACAGTTTATGAATCTGTTTAATAGTTTCAGTTAACCCACTGAATAAAAAGAATTATAGCAAAGCCCCTTTTAAAAATCTAGTATAATCCAGACAATCAAAACACGATCTGATGGTGATATTTTGTATAATGTAAAGCTCTATGCTTTATGTAGAGTTCTACATTTTGTGAGGTCTGCTGGTAGGTATACAATTTTTATTTTAAATAATTTTAAACATTTCAATAAGTTTTTCTGCATCTGTTTGGTAAAAAAGAAAAAAAAAAGCTTTGGAAAAAGGGTGAAGCGCCACCCACTCTTCCTGTTTGAATCTGGACCTCCTGAAGCATTTTTGCTTTTTTAAATATTTGCCCATCAAAATACATAGCTACCTCCTTCAAAAAGAGATTTTTATACCTGCAATTGACATAACACAGCAAGTGGGACAGAGCCAGACAAATAAGCCTTATTTGCCATGTGGGGAAAATCATCATCTTTTTTTTTCTTTAAAGACAACATTTTCAAATGTTGGAGCCTTGATGCATTTCTCTGTTTTGCTCTGAAATAAAGCCTGCTTTCTCCATGCAACAAGATGGGGTTGAAATGACCCAAATTCGAATAGGAAGGATAGATGGCACTTCACTCTTTTCTATGCCTGCAATTATTCACTTTCAATTTCTTTCCAGGGATTGACACAGAAATGGGATTCTCTACCTAAAGCATGAAGAGGATCCCAATAAAGGGTTATAGGTTTAGCCATTTTATTTTTATTTTAATCACTCTATGTGTAACAAATGTATAAATCAAATGCACCCTGAAAGTAGGAAAAAACAACAACATACCAGACAGCTGGGTAAGAAGTTTCCTTCCTAGTATGCTAGTTTCCTGCAGGGTGTTTTTATGTACAGCACAATATAACACTCGTAATCACCATCCTGCACTTTGAAGTCATACAGTTTAGCCCAGGGGTGTCCAATCTTGGCAACTTTAAGACTTGTGGACTTTAACTCCCAGAATTCCCCAGCCAGCCATTATGGGAGCTGAAGTCCACAAGTCTTAAAGTTGCCAAGATTGGACAACTGGTTTAGCCCCTCCTGGGCCCTCTCTGAATGACTGAAGTTATTTGACTGACACAGATGTGTCACCCAGTTTTTGATGATTGTTTTTTTTTTGCTAGCTTGGCAAAAATCTCTACCTATGCATCATTTGAACGCAACATGCTATAATCACAAGAAGGTTCACAGACACAAATGATAACAGTTTTTTTTAAAAACAAAACAAAACTCCAGACTACTGGAATGAGCAAACTGACAGATGATTCATAAACATTTTGCTCTCCTTTACAAAACTCTGCTGTTAAAATAGAGGACTTTTAAGGGAAATATGTTCCCCAGTGTAAGCATTTTGCTTCTGGTTCCACCCACTGCTCTGCTGATACCTTTTTCTACCCAAGAGCAAAGCATTAGGAGCAGGTGGTAAATGTTGCAAATGGCAAATAATGTTTTTAAATGGATGCTCTTAGAACAACACATTGTCAGCTATCAATTGAAAAGGTAAATTGAACAAATGATGGTACTTTGAATAGCTATCATAGCTAAATTAGTTGGGTGAGGAAGGAAGAGCTGTATTTCAACAGACAAGCCAGCAATTTTGCCTACTGTACACAGAATAAAGCAAATGATGTGATTAGTGTGGTTATTTATTTTTGCTGCAGCAACACAACACATGGACTGTTGTAAAAAATGAAGTGGAAAAAGAAACAAGTGGGAATGTGCTGTCCACTGAATCTAATGAAATAGACCATCGTAGGCAGTGCAATTTGATGTTCATTTCCTCCTTAAATCAGCTAAATTGTAATTTTAGGAGGTTTACTTCCAGCTGTCTTATTTAGATATTACATTAACTCCTTTGAATGTAGTAACCATTGGGAATTGTCCATTTCTAGGGTCATGATCACCAAATCTTGAATTTCAGGGAATTTTACCAGATGATAATTCTGCCTGTTTAATAGTTGGAAGAAAAGACTGAGATATAACTGTTCAGTGCTTCTTAAATCTTCAAGTTGAATGCTGATTAAGTTCTAATTGTTAATCAAATGATGTTTATTGAAGATTGAACATGGGGCTTCATTTGTATTGCTTTGGGTTTGTTTGTTTGTTTGTTTTTGTGATGTAGATGTATGTTTGATATGTAACTCTGTCTTGATCAGAATTTTATAGGTAAGGGCAAATTTTGGGAGAATCAGCCAAGAGTTTGAAGGAACAGAACAATTTTCTGGAATTAACCCAGCAGTGTTAAGTGCTGCATGGAATTAAAGAATTGAAATGGTTGCAAATGAGACACTTGATAATTTCTTTCAGAGAAAGAATGGGAAAATTATTGCCCACAACTTTATTGGTTATAAATGACATGAGACTTTAGATGTAGCACAGGGATAGAAGTTTTCTTTTGGTTTTTGTAATTTATAATTTCAACTTTTACAACTGTCAAATTGTAGAAGACTCTGTGAAGCTAAAGTAGATTAAAACAGTAGAACCATTAAAGCAACTGATTAACTGGATTCTCTGTTGGCTTTATGACATTTTCCATAGAGCTGGTTGCGAGTGGCCAGACATGCTGTTTTATAAGCAGGCCCCACACTGATGCCCCTGGGATAGGTAGAGCCTGGCTCAAAAGCTGTTATTAGAGCCAGGAGGACCATTCTTACTCCCAACCTCTCAGCTGCCTACAGAATTACCCTGATAACAGATTTAGAGTTCTCCCTTTCCTATGCAACTTTCAGGGTTTCCCCTACATGCTGTTTGGATGTCCCCTAATTCTTTTTGCGGAGACATGGCAGGGAGGAGGGGAAGCCATGAAGAGAAGTGTTAATGTTGTAAATAATCAAATAAACTATTCTTAACTTTTATCCCATTATATTGATCAGAATATAATATAAAGAATAGGTTTCATAGTAAATAAGACAGGTTGACCGTAAATGAGGGGAATGTTCTACTTTTGCATCTGTAAATCAAAGGTGTGGGGGCATCTTTTTAAATTTAAAATAGTCTTGAACTAATGTGTGACTGATAAATGGCATTATCAAAAAGAGGCATTGAACATACTACTCAGTAAAAAATGCTGCAACTAAAAATTAAACATAAGAAAATACCCACTAGTAGGAAGCAAAAGAAGTACCACTAATCCAGTAGTTTCTTTTTAAATAGAGTGTATCTGATTGATCACTGCTAGAGAGAAATATCTGGATAATAAGGAACTTTCTTTGAAGTTACATGAAGAGTGTTATTTTATCCTGCTGTTACCACAAGACACTGAGGATTCACAGAGTATCCATGGAGTTTGTAGATTTATCTTTTCTAATATTTTCCTAGCACTCGTTGAAAGTGTTCTTCACACATGTATCTTAATAATAACCTCTTAGGATACATCACTATTATTTTTATTATCATTTTATTATTATTTATTTATTAGAAGTAGAACCTGGGTATGTTGTTTAGCATTCATATATCTATTGGATTTCAAATGCATAATGTGGTGAACAGAACTTTATAATTTAGAGGACTAGATTGGATAAGAAGTATCAAGTTTATATCTCATGTTTTTAAACTATCATTCTTTATTGTATGAGTTGAGAAAGGGATTTCCCATTTCAATTTCATTTAATATTTTAGAATGAATTAATTGTTTCACTACTCTCTCTTTTCAATGAAGCTAATGGATGAGTTCCAGTTGATATGCACCTCCCTTTGCTTATTTGCTGTTATGCAATAACTGGTTGCTTTAATAAATTTTATGTGATGTATAATTATATATGAGGTCTTTGGTATTTTCTGAGCTTTGTTGTTTCCTTGCAATTGCTTCATTGCTCAGCTAGGTTACCCTACAGTCCAATCCTGAGCTACAAGTATTTTCTTCTGTTGGTATAGTAATATATATATATATATATATATACTGCAGAATTCAATTTTTGCTGAAAATGTATGAGTCCAGCACAATCTGTGAGCTGAGTAGTGATTAAAGAGATGTATTGTATTCCAGCAATTCTTATATCAGTAAATCTATACATGATGTTTCTCATACACGAAGGCTCGCACATACCATATGCTCTTGAACTTCTACAGGTAACTTTCTGATTTGTATATGTAAGTAGTTTTCTACATTGAAGATTTATCTATAAATACCTTGCTGTGCTTTTAGTATGGAAAAAAAAAAGTTGTATTCTGCATTGCCTCTGTCTTTCCAGGATGGTGGCAGAGATTTTTATTAATTTAGGCAATAAAGACTTTGAGTTGAAGTTGAAAGCCACTGAACGAGATAGCCATGATCCTTTCTGTGAAAGAGATCAAAGGTTGCAGGTTTCTCTCCAAAGGAGACTTATCATTAATTGCAACTACGCATCTACTATTCCTTCCCTTTAAAACAGCAAATAAGTGCCAATGAGAATTGTATTTCAATTAGAACAGAAATTTAAAAGGATCAATTTTTATCAGCATTGCAGCAGAGGATGAAAGTTAAATTATCCATCTATATTTACTATATATCTTTCCCTGTGGCTACTTACATTTTTATTACATGTTTAGTATGAACTGATACTTGTAAATAGACCTCCCAAGGAAATATGAAGGTAAATATGGAAAAAAACTAAGATAAATATATGAGGAATTAAATTAGTTTTTAAAATTAATATATTAATATTGTATCATCAACAATGTTGATCAGAAGCACATGCAGAGATCTATACAGTTACTGAGAAGTTTGCAGTTGTACGTCTTAATCAACAGCCTGTTTAACTCAGACACATTGTTTGATGCAACAGGGAGCAAACTGATGTGTATGTAAACACACGCAGCAGTGGTTTGGGTCCAACGTAACAGATAGAGTTTGCCATGAACGTAGAAGCTATTCCGTGAGCATGAAGCAATTTGTAAAATTTTGAGATTTCATTCATCTAGTTACCTAAGTACTGTTAAAATGAAACACAAAATCTAAACATCAGCGAACTTCACCTTAAGGAAAGATATTGAATTAAATGAAATAAGAGCCTGTAGAAATACAGCCAAAGGGGGGAAAAATAGAGTAGCAAGATTGTATTCATATAAGGAAATATAAGAGAAAGGTGATTCCGTCATCTACTTGTTCCATCACCCTACAGATCTGTTCCAGAAGGTCTCATGAAGCATCTCAGTAGGTTTTAAGGCAGGTATGGAGCTGCAAAGAAGATGAGTAAAAGAGTGTATGTATGTATGTATGTATGTATGTACGTACGTACGTACGTATGTATGTATGTATGTATGTATGTATGTATGTATGTATGTATACACACACACATATTACTGCATTTTAGCCTTGGTGTACTTAGTGTTGCCTTAAATATTTTAAATGACATCACTATCAGGTTGTTGATGTGATGTTCTATTTTCTGTAAGCTTCATATGAGTGATTTTCTTGTTCATAGTCTACAGAAAGTGGGAGTTAAAGATTTATGTTGAGCTTCAGAGAAATACACCCGTTTCAACTGCGGACACTTAGATAACTTGTTTTAAAAAAGTCAACCTATTTCATCCCCAGATTTTTATTTTTTTAAACATTTCTTCCATTTTGCATATCTTAATTAAAGATAGTGATATTGTCATGGAGAAGAGATCCAGAGAAGAATATACCAGTAGTAATTTTTTAGTCTGACATCTTGTTTGTAAAACTCAAATTTGTGCATCTTTCCTTTTAAGGCGAGTCTTAATTGCAAATATACATAGCGGTATATTTGTGAACACATAGATATAAACTAAATTAAGTATAAGTTAAGAAAAGTGATGATAAAGAAAAAGAAAAAACTGTTTTCAAATCAAAGATCAACTGACATATATATTAAAATGATGTATGTTTCTTACACAGTCTATAGGGAGAATTTGGCGGGCTTGCTATGATCTCTACAATTTGCCTGCAGGCAAGAGAGACTTTGGGACATTCGATTATCCCTTTGCTCTGTTTATCATGGCAAGTGATGCACAAGCTGAGAATTTTGTGGCCCCCTTCCTTCCTTTCCATGTCGGAGAATGGCTGAGCTCCCAAGCTCACCTCCTGGTGCAGTGCTTTGGCGAAGGTTCAGTGACCAATAATCAATTATTATTGAGAAGCAATCAATCGCTAATTTCCATAATTATGCACATCTAAACACTATGAACAAGAAAGAGAAACAAAGCTGCACTCCAAGCATTGCCTTGTTAGCAGTATTTTGTTAACACAGGGCTCTAAAAAAAGCCGCTGCAGCTGGTAGCACAAATGTGTTTCCAGTATTCAGGCCATCAACGTGATCCGTTGCTAAATGTATAGAATCAGCTTCTTGCTAAAAACTACAATTACAGGTGATATACAGATTGAAATCACAGGGCTGGTTTGTCGAAGAAAATTGTCCTAATGATGGGTTTTCGGATCGGGAATGCAGCTCTTTTCTTCCTCTGTGATGGGTACTGAAGGCAGCTGCACCTGCCTCTGTGCTGTATTCTGCCACACTTAATGATATCTGATGATATCATTAGGCAAAGTGTTCATAAACAGATGTTGAGCCTGTGCCTAAATGCTGTCAGATGAGCGGTTGCTGGCCTGAAACAGTATTATTTATATAGAACATTTACGTTTGTTATGTTAATAACCCCACTATTAGCTCTCTGGATGTTGCGATAGGAATGTAAATGTAGTTAATATGAATAACAACCTCTTTACTCTTCGTGCTGCAGTTGGGTATAACTTTTAGGCTTTTAGAAAGAAACAAAGATTCCCCCCACCAAGTCCTTATGACATCCTTCCTTCCTTCCTTCCTTCCTTCCTTCCTTCCTTCCTTCCTTCCTTCCTTCCTTCCTTCCTTCCTTCCTTC
>JANHFL010009172.1:87360-98898 GCA_032468155.1 Oxyrhabdium leporinum | reverse complement strand
ACCATTTGAAGTTTCTACAGCACCCCCCCCCCAAAAAAAAAATTACCGTTTTTCACACTTATGACTGTTACAGCATCCTGACCGCCATGTGATCAAAATTCAGATGCTTGGCAATTAACATGTACTTATGTCCGTTAATTAAGCTACCTAAAGAGCAATACATGAGGTGGAAGAACAATTAAAGCAAGGAATCATAGCCCTGAGAGTACAGCAGGTAGTAGCCTCTTTATCTGGGAGTGATTTCATCTGTTACTAAAGAGATGGGAAGCAGACGTGTGAGTAACTGCTAGAGTGTTCAGAGTGATAAGAGGCACAGACGTGAAAATCCCAAGTGAGAGACACAAATCTTTTCCCAGCGTTTTAAGAAAAATACACCCCGTTAACTATTTAACCTTTAAGTATGGAGGATGCTAAATTTGGACTTTTGAGTATTTATTTGTACCAGAACTATAGTAAAGTCTTTTCCTTTCCTATCTCTAGTACTGAAGAAGCACTAAAGTAAAATGAAGATCATTTTTGAGATTTCTTATATATGACTGATGATGTGCCATTATATAGTTGTCAGTTGTTAGTCACCACATAGATATATTTTCTTTGTGATGATCTGCCCCTAACTTCATCTTTCAGCTCTTCCTACGGTGTGCTCATCCCCACTGTAGCTGAGTCCATCCACCTTGATGCTGGTTGTTCTGCTTTTTCTTTCCACCTTTCACAGCAGTAGAGTCTTCTTCAGAGAGCTAGGTCTTCACGTAATATGTCCAGAGTAGGTTCGTTTTTGAGCCTGGTCATTTGCACCCTGACTAAAATATAAACCCTGTGTTATTTGTTTGATTATCCATTGTGTTTGTTTTCTTGGGCGTGCACTGTGCATGGTATTCTCGGGAACCTTCTCCAATAGCAAAGTTCAAAAGGGTGAATAGTCTTCCTAACCAGTTTCTTCAAAGTTCAATTTTTGCTTGTGTAGAACACAGAATATCGTGGTTTGCACAATTTGTAGTTATAAACTCATCATGGTATTTGCACAATTTGTAGTTATAAACTCATCATGGTATTTGATTACCTTTCCCAAGACTCTGGAAAGATATGCTCTACCATGTTCCAGGCTGCAGTGCAGTATTTTTTTGATTGCTTGTTCCTTTACTGTTGATGGTTGATTCTAAAAGAGAGAAGCTCTCCACCACTTTGATATCTCCATTGTCAGTTCTGAGTATGGTTGTTCTACCTGGTATTGGCCTTTTTTATATTTAACATTAGACCCATTTTTATCACTCACCCTGACTTTTATTATTAGAGCCTTAAGGTCCTATGGTTGCTACTTAGTCTCACAAAGAAGTAGGTGTCAGATTTGATGTGACTGTTTTCTCAACCTTTGGAGCATAAGTGTACCTATATGGAAGTCTCTTCCACCAGGAATGTTTTGCTGTGGCAAACTCTCCCTTCAATGGTTTGTACAATTTTGTTCACCACTAGTTATCTATCATCAATCATTTGGGAAAAAAAAACATCTATTGAAAAAAAAACAAATTTAATAACAAAAGTGTCTAAAATCTGCCCATTTCACAGAACGGCAATATGGATACACCTATGGAATAGTAAATTTGTTGTAAGTTACTGTTTACTTCTATTCAGTAAACAGTAATCACTGATCCTAATTTCTTTTCAGAGCAAGTACATAATTTTCCTTTTTAAAAAACAATCCTTTTATGACATATGTTTTGCTTGTTAAACTATCATATTGGTATAAAATTACGTGGATTTCAAGTATACCGTTTTTGCCTTTCTTTCTTCCACAATCGTGCTAATTCTGCCATAAGCAATTCTACAGTTCGGTTGTAAAACATTTTTTTATAAAAAAAACTGTGATTTCAGTATGTTTCAAATAGTTTAAGCTCAACTCCATTACAACTTTTGATTTTTTTCATAATATAGATGAGGGAGGATTAGGTCTTAGTTTTCAGGGTTTCTCTCGGCAAGTCATACACATTTTTTGTCTCCTTGCTTTCCTGTTTTCCTTGCTGCTGGTATATTTTTCCTATGATAAGTATCACCCTGTCAGTCTTCTCACATATTTCAAAGCTAATTAAGATAAACGGTGATTATATGTCAGCACTGATTTGCAGGAACAACTACAATTTGGCATCTTTTCCAGTTCCGAGAAGGCTCTTGGTGAGGAAATAATACGAGTTCTTATGTTATAGGCATGCAGATCCAGTGGGTAGAATTCTAGTTGTAGTAAGTGGAAAGTCAAGGAGAAGTCAAGAGACAAGTGATAACCAATAAAGTGATTTCTGGTTAATTGTTTTTTTTTCTGCCATTAACATCAGAGGAATCAAGTTGGCATTCCGACAATCCCTGTCATAAAGGCCCCAAGCAGTAGAGTGTGGGTGAGAGGTATGTGGATTTGTGTGTGTGTGTGTGTGTGTGTGTGTGTGTGTGTGTTTGTTAAGAAAATTTATATAGCAACCCAACTCATTTTCAGTGACTCTGGGCAGCTCTCAAAAATAAAATTTCAATACAAAATCCCCAAAACCCATCCTTCTGGCAACAACAACCAAACCAACCACTTGATGGAGTCCCTATTAGCTTGGGGTCCCTGGCCCATTGGTAAAACCATATCTTCAGGGCCTTTTGACAGAGTGTCAAAGTGGGGGCCAATCTGATTAACAACGTGGGGATGAATCATTACAGAGAAAGCCCTTCGTCTTGTTCCCTCCAGACAGACCTCTTTAAGAGAGGGAACCCATAACTACCTCCCTGCTCTGGTGGCTTGGGTAGATACAACTGGGAAAAGACAGTCCTTTGAATAACCTGACCCATGCCATCCAGAGCTTTAAAGATGATAAATGGCATCTTGAATTGGACCTGGAAGTAAATTGGCAGCCAATGTAGCTTCAATATACACATACATTTATGCATACAGTAGAAAGGCATAAGCGCTTCTGTTATTTTTCTGCTATTTTTATTTCTGCAAAATTTCTCAGTTTACCGACTACAATTTCCCTTTAGTCTCAAAGTTCACAAATTCAGCAGAAATTTCCATTTACTTTTTTGTATACATGTTTTGTACATTCTATTTCCTCATTATGTACTTGTTTATTAACAAACTTTTGCGAGCCATAGGAAAAGCTTATCTTCCAGTGTACATATAAACTGGACTTGGACTTTCTTACAGATTGGACAAGTCCAAAACCAGTGTGTTAAGGTACCTCCTACTATATGGCTTCAGAGTTCATCTGTTTGCAAACTAATGACAACAGAATTCACAGTTCAGAATTGTGTTGACAAAGTCAGCATTTAAAAAAAAGTTATCTGCAAGATTCATTGTCATTGCAAAACAGAGACAAACTTTCTTTGATCAATTGATATAATGTCTCTGGTTATGGTACACTAGGAATAGTACAGCAAGATAGCAATAGCACTTAGACTTATATACCGCTTTACAATGCTTTACAGCCCTCTCTAAGCTGTTTACAGAGTTAGCATATTGCCCCCAACAATTTGGGTCCTCATTTTACCCACCTTGGAAAGATGGAAGGCTGAGTCAATTTTGAGCCTGGTGAGGATTGAACTGCCAAATTGCAGACAGCTGGCAGTCAGCAGAATTAGCTTGCAGTACTGCAGTCTAACCACTGTGCCACGATGGCTCCTAGAAGAACCTTAAGAGCATCTTTGTCCTTCCTGCAAAAAAGTTATCAATCACAACTTTAATTATTTCAAATGAGCAAAGCAAATGGCCACATTTATGGCCAAGAATTACTGGTGTTATGATCTAACACATCTGGTGGACATCAGGTCGCAGAAAAGTACTTTCATTTAAGCTCTTACTGGGGATACAAAAGTGCTTTTAGGTAAGTGATGTATATAATTAAATACAACATCTCTATTTCTTACAATAGAGATGGAAATATTTGGTGGAGCATGTAGCACATGCTATTCTGGGTGTCTTAATCAAGAGATAGTTTGCTGGTGTAATGTATTTCAGTTAGAAAAGTGGCACTTTAAAGAAATTGGTTTTGCTATACACATGATGTGAAACAATCAATAATGTTTTAGTCTGACAAGCTCTGTCAATATCCATTGTCACAGTTCAGAAAGTCATTAATGGATGGCTCTTCAAAACCAGTGCTCCTACCACATGTCCAGGACACTGCGATAACACTAGATTAGGTTGGAATTAATGAGAGATGGTAAACCCTTGGGTTTAGGATAAATGTTTTGTAAATTGTGAAATGAGAGTTCTTTGGGGAATAAACATACAACCATGCTACAATGACATACTTTCTCTACTATTGAAATACTGTACTGTGATCCAGTTGCCTTTGTCCATTATTCCAGCCTGAATTCTGCCACAACATCTTTTTAAAAAATGACAGACCAGCGTCATCTGTATTTTATATTTGGATCCAATACCACTTCTCTTTGTACAGACTTGTCAAAGTGAAGCAAAATATTATTGTACCTTTAATCAACCAATATAGTCAGAAATTTGTGATGCAGATATTTACATTATTACTTGTTAGAATCACCCATCCAAACCCATTCCAAATGAAAGCTTTCTTGAAACACTCAAGAGTGCACCAGTAGTTTGGGATTTCATGCTAATATCACAGTTCATTAACAAGATTAAATTGTTCATTTGCTTCATCCTATCAAGCTTGCTTTTTAAAAAGTTCTATGTTATGGAATTACAGCCAACACAACTTGTGCGGTATTACCCTGTAACACATTGCTGTGATTTAGGTCACAGAAAAACACAATTAGAGGTATGCAAAACATTTTGAAGAGAACTCTGGATCTCTATCCCATTTTCTACCTGCCTTGCTGGGTGACTAGTTTAATCAGATTCCTTACAAGAAATGAATATATCTTTGTGGGCTAGTTGTGGTAGTTGTGGGCCAGTTGTGGTATTATAATAAGCTTTCTTAGAATTGTTTAGGGCCAAATTCACTAATTTTGTAAGATATATTTAAAAGCACACTTTTTCATTTATATCTCTGCAGATTGCCATACAGAATTTTGCTAGATTTTGCTGAATACTGGAATGCCTATCTGATAAATCCATGTCATGTATCATAATTCTCTAATCCCATTAGCATCCTCTTCTAATGTTTCCAAAAATGCTCCAATATTCATTCTGATATTACTATTAATATTCTAATGTAAATATGGGATGTACTTACTAGAAGCTGATTTCAAAATGGATTATTTTGATCTTTGTTTGTTAGAATAATCTGTTTTGAACCGAAAAAGTAATGACCAATAAGATCAGAATGGTTCCTATGTCAGAAAGAACTGCTATTTTGAGATCAGAATTTGATGTTTCAGGACTAACTTCAAAACTAAAATTTGTCTAAAATGTGAAACAGGCCACAACTGAAATTATACTACAGGCAATCCTTATGACCACTAGTGAGCCCAAAATTTCCATTGCTAAATAAGACCATTGTGAAGTGAATTTTAGGGCCTTTCTTGCCATAGTTGCTAATTGAATCATTGCAGTTGTTAAGTTAGTAACATGGATGTTAAGTAAATCCCCATTGACTTTGCTTGTCGGAAGGTTGCAAAAGGTATTTTTTTTGCAACATTGCAGGATACTGCAACCAGTATAAATACACGGCTGTTGCCCAGCATCCAAATTTTAATCCTGTGACCCTGCAGAGATGCTGCAATGGCCATAAGTCACTTTTTTCAGTGCTGTTATAACTTCAAATGGTCACTAAATGAATTGTTGTAAGTTGAGGACTACCTGTGTCGCGTATTCAGTAAGGCAGATACAACCTTAATTTCAGTACTTCCCACTCCAATATGAATAGGATATTTCCTCTTTTTAAAAAGTGTCTGAATGAATAATCTCCCGCCCTCACTGAAAAGAATTGGATATTTAGGGAATTTGGCATTAGATGCAAACCTAATATTCAGTTTAAGGTACAGATGGTCTTCATGTCACATCCATGAGTGGGAAGGATATAGATCAGGGCTGTTAAACCCGTGGCCCGCAGGCCAGATGCGCCATGCGCTGGCCACGCCCATGCCTGGTTTAGCAAAGGGGGGGAGGGGAAGTCACAATACATCACGTGACAACACCGTGACGATGCGAGTTTGACACCCCTAATGTAGATGGAGAAGCTTGATGAATCTTTATATTGTGGTTATCCTATTATATGGAATCTTGTTAAACTAGAACTAATCAGTAGATATGAAACAGTACAACTGGCTGTTAAGGGGTGTTATGAACTAGGCTCTGCCCAACCAAAGTTAAATGCTTCGACATTCATCTTAATGTGCTTCATTTAGATCTGAATTTGTGCAAATAGCTAAGTAGGTACAAACAGAACATAGCCATTAAACACTGAAGAAATAATTCTATCTAATACCCTTATCCCATCAAGTTTGTAGCCAGGTCAAGAAATGTTGATTTGTTTCACTTTATGTCGTAAAGCTGAGTTCCTTGGAATTTTTGCATATTACTGCCAAGAGTTGTTCCCATTTGAACCCAGAGGTTTTAAAATAGAACTCATGAACAAAAGAGCCAGCCATTCACGGGACACTAACCTCTGTATTCTATGATATATCATCCTAAGAATGCTATCATTAAAAATGTGGATTTTTATTTATTTTTTCCTATGTAATGGATTATTGTCCCATGCTGTGAGTGTCCTTTTATATGTCCTTTGTGATTACTAATGTGCAGAAATATGTGTGGGGTCAGTCCAATGCTGTGGGAAAATGGACTGTTCAAATCAGCAGTGAAATCAGAAGCAAAATATGCTGTGATTATCATAGGCATGTAGTTAAATGTTGTTTCCCTTAATTGGCTATACTGTATTTATTTAAAACAAAAAAAAATGTGGCATGTTTTTATCCCTAGAGAGCAGCAAAGTGAAAAAGTTGTGTGTGTGTGTGTGTGCGTGTGTGTTATTTTGGTTCTTGCTTTTAAAGTTATAACATAAGCAGGGTACCTTTGATTTTTCATTTTTCTAAATAGGCTTCTTGAATTTGTCCCATTTATAAGAATCGGCATATTTGAATATCCTGTTCCATGTTTCTTCTCTCAAAAAAATACACTTTCTTTTCTTTTTAAATAAGATGTGTAATATGTTACAAGTTTTGTTTCTAAATTTATTACATCTTATGTGATTTCTACTAGTATCATTGCTACCCAAAGCATAAAGGAAACAGAGTTTTTACAGATTGCAATCAAGGATGGTTAAGAAAAGTTTATGGAAATCTTTAGAGGGTTCCGAATAAGATTATACTTCTTGGATTCATAAAAATTGGATTATTAGATATGCCAATTCTCGCTTTTTCTCCTTTTAGTATAATTATCTAGTGTGGAAAAGAGTTTCTACAGTTTAAAACTATGATTTCTCTTAAGCATGTTGGATATGGTAGCTTCATAATGTTCTTTTCGTACATTTGTTGTTTGTTTTTTTGTCAAAGAACTAAATATTATCAGTTTAAATGTTTATTAATATGTAGATGGAAAAAAGAATATTTACAGAATAACAGAATAACGGTGTTGGGAGGGACATGGGAGCTCTTCCTGCTCAAGCAGGAAACCCTATTCTATTCCAGACAATTGACTGTCCACTCTCTTCTTAAAAATCTCCAATTTTGGAGCTTCTGAAGGCAAGTCGTTCCATCGATTATTTTTTTCAACTGTCAGAAAATTCCTCCTTAGTTCTAAGTTGCTTCTCTCCTTGATTAGTTCCCATCCATTGCTTCTTGTTTGGCTTTCAGGTGTTTTGGAAAATATGATGACCCCCCACTTCTTTTTGGCAGCCCCTTAGATATTGCAACACTGCTTTCATATCAACCTAGTCCTTCTTTTCATTAAACACATCACACCCAAAGGTCTCTCTTTATGTGTGTATGTGTGTTATACTATACTTTATATATAAAGATATGGCTTTTTATGGGTAACACATGTATGTACATCAACTCCAAACTGGAAGTGTTTTTCTTCATTAAGAGATATTTATTTTACCTAGGCATCATTTGTGCAATGAATAATCTATTTCCATTCTTCAATCTGAATAGAGCTTTAAGGGACCTTGGAGGTCTTCTAGCCCAACCCCCTGCTCAAGCAAAAGTCCCTATACCAATTCAGATAGGTGGCTGTCCAGTCTTTTCTTAAAAACCTCCAGTGATGAAGCACTTACAATGCCTGAAGGCAACTTCTGTTCCACTGGTTAATTGTCGTCACTCTTAGGCAGTTTCTCCTTAATTCCAGGTTGCTTCTCTCCTTGATTAGTTTCCATCCGTTGTTTCTTGTCTTGCCTTCTGGTGCTTTGGAGAATAAATTGACCCTCTCCTCTTTGGGGCAGCCCCTCGAATACTGGAAGACTGCTATCATGTCCCCCCTTAGTCCTTCTTTTCTCTAAACAAGCCATACCCAAATCCTGCAACCATTGTTCTTCATACATTTTAGCCCCCAAGCCAGTAAATCATCCTAGTTACTCTTCTCTGCACTTTTTCCACAAAGTCTCAACATGTTTTCTATAAAGTAGTGACCAAAACTGGATACAGTGTTCCAGGTGTGGCTTTACTAAGGATTTATAAAGTGGTACTGATACTTTACGTGATTTTGATTCTATGGACTCTGGTTCCACATTCCCATCAGCCACCACCACAATCCCCTCATCTCCTGTTGCCCATTGTCCCTGCCTACCACCAATTACTGCTCCCACCTTCGTGGTCCAGGTTCCCCCTTCCCCTCCCCTCGCAAATTCAAGGGTCCCACGTATGCCACCCACTTCCATCGCCCTCCCCCCATAACATCGACGTTTGAATGAGTAACTGGTTCAAATTGACAATTAGTTTGGTGGGCGTTAGACCTAACAGTTAAGTACTATAAACAAAGAGATACCTTGTACTGTTACTTGACACAAAAGGATGATTAATAGAGGAGAATATTTGCAACTCAGGGTTGACATGAGGGATCCTTGGCGCTCTCTGAGCTTGCTAGTTTTCTTGCAGACGTTTCCTGACCCAACTAGGTAACATCACCAGGGCTAGTATCATTCATTGTCAAAGTGCCTTAAAAATATCCGTTCTTTTCATAAACACAGACGCATTTAGCTTACCTCCATCAGACACGGTTGTAGACTGCAGGGAGAGACGGGAAGAAAAGAGAGAGAGAGAAATGATCAGTCACAAATGCAAAAACTGGAAAAAATTATAAGATTTGAGCCAGATTCTTTATCCTCCCTTCAAAGCATAAGCCCAATCAGTGTGATTTGATTCGGTCCGTTAATGAGAAAAAGGTAGGTTTTCAACGAATAAAATTGATTTCGGAGAGAGGGAGACAGTATAACCTGTATAATGTATTTATTTCTCAGGGATAGCATGTTCCAGAAGATTGTGTCCAAAGGGATTTTTTTGCTTTTGGGAGACCCTTTGCATCTCATCCTGGGAGAGCTCTAAGCCCACCCACCCACCCTCCCCTCCCCTGAGCAGAGCCCCTTTGAAAGGGAGTCCCACCAGCAGCCACCTTTCACTCTGATTTCTTATTGGGCAATTCAGGCATCGAAGTAAAGACAGTCCTCGACTTGCAACCACAGTTAAGCCCCCAAACTTACATTGCTTAAGGGAAACATCGGTTGAGTGGCGTTTGGGATGCTGCAATGGTCATAAATAGGAACCGGTTGCCAAGGGTCTGAATTTTGATCACGTGGCCACAGAGATGCTGCCACGGTCATAAGTGTGAAAAACGGACCCCAGGTTCCTTTTTTCAGTGCCGCTGTAACTTTGAACGGTCACTAAACGAAGGGTTGCATAAGACGGGGACTGCCTCTGCTTGCAGCTATTTTGAAAAGTCTTCCACATTTGCTCGCCTAACCTTATAGTAAGCACCAGATACTTAAAACCGTATGAGAATAACTTTTATTTATTTATTTATTTTGGATGAGACAATTTAGATTTTGCATTTCGGTAATCCGTGCTTTTTCTCCTTTTCCGGTGTGCTGTTTTATCGGGTTGAAAAATAAGCCACTGCAAGGCAGAAAAATCCTGAACGGAACCATAGATTCAACACATTCTCTGCAGGAGGGACCTAGGTGCTGGGACCTGCCTCTCGTAAGCATCAACCTGGCCGCTGCTGAACTGAATTTTGCAAAAAGGAACTCCCTTAATGGCAACGTGTCCTTGATTTATTTGCAGCACAGAATTCAATCTTTCTTTCTGAAGTCAGCCGCGCATGGTTCTCGCCCGAACAATTAGGCGTCATCGGAATCGAATATCTGCAGAGCAAGGAGGCAGCCTGCGTTGTTGTTCTGTTGTTTTTCAGAATGTCGATTGCTTTTTGACTGATAAGCAACGCTGCTTATCAACGTTGATGAGCAATGTTGATTGCGTATTTAGTATCCTGTGTCTATCACTAAGTGCTGTCTCTGATGGTTTATGATGGATGTATTTTTATGATGACTGTGATCATGATTTGTCACTTATATAGCTTTTAGGTACACCCGGAGAACTTATGCACAGGAGGACAAAATTCCTTGTGTGCATCCAATCACACTTGGCCAATAAAGAATTCTAAATTGTCGTTTTGTCGTTTTTCAGGATGGCGTGACGCAGCCGTGAGCCTTCCCGTCTCTGACTCCAACATACTTAATTACCTAACTGTTTTTCTTCTAACTTTTAACTGGTTACTTTAACTTTTCACTCCCAATTTTTGCCTTGACTTGTGTGTGTGGGAATCGCGGGACGGACACACATACATATACACTTGGGACGCCGCGACCATCGTAACTATGAACCAGATGCCAAGCGTCTGAATTTGGATCATTTTTCAAACTCATTATCTATTCATTCCTGGCCAGCAGATGTTTCTACCCGGAAGAAACACACAGCCTCCATACCTGACGTCAGACAACGAATAGAGATTAAAACACTTCCTTTTGGAGAGGAAGGTTATAAATGTCTGAATATCAGATGTTAAATTGACAAACCGGATGAAACCCCAACGGAAAACGTGCGATCCAAGACAGAAGCCCTGTTTAGTTTTATGTAGCTTCCTTTTCAACCCAGGGCACCTCCAAAAACATTTCACACACACCC
This sequence comes from Oxyrhabdium leporinum, assembly GCA_032468155.1. NCBI lineage: Eukaryota > Metazoa > Chordata > Lepidosauria > Squamata > Cyclocoridae > Oxyrhabdium > Oxyrhabdium leporinum. The sequence continues at coordinate 87,837 of JANHFL010009172.1, read as the reverse complement.
CCCCAAATAAGGATAAAAAGAACCTAAGAAATAATCCCAGGGTTTTAACCTTCTTTCTGCCATCAATCTGCCCGATCTTTTCAATATCCCACCCCGATCTTTTGAAGTGTTTCCCTCCTCTCAGTTCCAAAGACGTAAAAACCTACAACGCAAAGCAACCCTCGAGAGGATTAACATTCTGAATGAGCCACAAAATAGTTTCAAACGCCGTAAACCGGCAAAAAAAGCAGCTAAGAAAACATCCAGGGGAAAAAAAAAAAAAGAATGAATATTTCAGATGGCTGAGGAAGGAATACTAGGAATGCTAGGAAATTGAAATACATGGGAAAGTCGCCGTTTAGCATTGGAACACTAGGAAATGATTGTATTGTTGACATTGTCAAATAACCAACAGAAAAAAAAAATCACCCATCTGCAGAATAAAGACAGAAAGACATTCCCCCCCCCACATGAAACACCCCCCCTTTTTTTTTAAAG
>JANHFL010009172.1:58687-81377 GCA_032468155.1 Oxyrhabdium leporinum | reverse complement strand
CACAGAGAAGGCTCTACTTCTGGGGGTCACCAGTCGGCATTTCGCCGCCGATGGTACCCCCAGCAGGCCCTCCCTGTTGCACTGATAAGTTTGCCCTCCAACTGTGCCTATCTTTCTCCTACAATATGTCAGGAAACTCAGGAATAGGCAGCCTTCCTCAAGTCCATGAGAGTTTTTCAGTAGAAAAATGCTAGCTACACTAATGAAACTTGCCCAAGGATTGAAATAGAAACAAGGAATATTCCTTTACCATATTATGTCAAAGCCACAAAAACGAAAGGAATCTTGTAAATTCTTGCTCATAATAAATCCTCTTTAATAAGCTTGTTGTACGTCAACATCCCCCTCCCCCAGGGACTGGTAACTAATCCCTTTAGTATGGGGGAGATGTATAGTGAAGTGGAGTATAAACCATTTTAATTATTTATTTAGATCATATTAATCAGTATAAAGTTAATATGTGAAGTCACATGATTCTCTTATCAAGGCTCAGTCCATGTAATCACTTGAACAGCTTTTCTGCTGCCCAGTTATCTAATAATCTAAATATTTGACATCCAAATGTTCATAGTTATTTGTCAGGTGTTTTATATTCACCCTGAAAACTAGTGACCCACCAAGCACAATCTCACCAACAAGGCATGGTGGACTTTTAGAAGGTGTCCTCTTTTACTGTTTGCCTATAAATCCCAAACTGGTAGAATAGCAAGATACAAAATATTAGAAAATCAGGTGGTGTTTGTTGAAGTTTGTCTCAAGTTCTGATGGTTTGTGTCTTGGCTTTGAAATTGGTTGAGGTTTTAATTGATTGACTTACATTTTTGTATTGTTTTGCTTTTTTTTTCCAATTTAATAAATTGTAGCTGATGAATCTCCATTGGTGTTACATAGGGATCAGATGTGACCCTTCCTAACAAATGCAGATTCATTAGCATAACTCAGTTCCATTCTCTGATGTGTCTCTGAAGAAAAAGCAGATGCAAGTATTTTCTAACAGACTTGCTTTAGAATGTTGAGTTACCAGTATATAGTCTGGTTTTTATCTAAACGGGAATATGCCTTGTATGATCCATGGTTTTCCATGAAGTGTCAGGCTTTGCCACGGAGGCCCAGTCTTTTCTAGCAAGGAAATGTTTTTTTCAAGAGCAAAAGCATGCTTTTCTACTATAAAGTTTCATGAGGATTAGGTTGTGGCCATGCAAATGAATTAAGATTTGTTAGCAGAGCTTAATTGCAATCTTCAATATGTCTATGTGAAATGCTCATTTTATAAGGTGCTTTCATTGTCTTCAGTACACTTTATCCCTTAATCTGTTCAAATGTTATGAAAATGCAGTTGCAATGCTTTCCCTGACAGCAAACACTTTTAAATGTTAATTTTTAAAGCTTGAATTAAAACATGTTAAGTAGAAACACAGATTAAAAATAAAACAGCTGGCCAAATTTCATATACTTGAAAGAATGAGTTAATTTTTATAGGTGAGTTAAGAGGATTGAGAAATTGTTTATTTCTTCCTCCCTCCCTCCCTCCCTATCTTCCCCCCCCCCACACACACACACCTTTGTCAATAACAGCAGAAATGGTTTGGGCAGAGATTTTCTTACCTTTTTATTACAAGAACTAGTTTTCAAGAACAATTATATACCTATTATTTGCCACAGAAAGATCTCCAAGAGACAATTAAATCTAATTGTTGCTTGATCCAGTTGATGCTTTTCTACAAAAAAAAAATCTCCAAATGGGATTAAAAATATAGATAATTATAATAAAAGTAATTTTAAAAATTTATAACAAAGCAAATTTAAAGCTAATTATAATTTAAAATAAAAACTAAAGCCATAGCAAAAATTTAAGACACATCTTGCACTATTGTCAATCAGTCTTCACCATAGCCTTATCATAATTTGCCATAAATGTCAGGTCTTTGTAAGATTAGGATCCTAGAAATTATATACGTGCTTCTCATAAGGCTCCATATTTCATATGATGGAAGAATATAACAGTAGCTTTATATCGTCTTCTTGTTTTAAATGCCTGATCAACACATTTCACCAACCTCTCATATGCAGATTACAGTTCCAGGATGCCTTAGATATTGTACTGTATACAATAGACAGAGATGAAACCAGATTCAGACATTTGACCGAATATATGCAGCACTCAAAGTAAGGGGAGCACTTGTGGGATCTGTCCCTTTTGTTTTCCAACTTCACACATTCATTAAGTGGCTTGTGTTCATGGAAGTATACCTTCCAGGAGTTGATCCTCAAGTCTGCTCTATTAGAATCCAGGATCAGAATGAAAGTAGTATTTTCTTTCCACCTCATGTGAACACTTGAAAGGGCTATAGATAAAATGCCTTTGTCCATTGACAGAGCTGTTTCAAGAAATAATCTGCTCTCCATGTAAAATGGCATTTTATCTATGTCTATCTGTCTTATCTGTAGAGGCCTGTTTAGATATTCAATGTGTATTCAATGTATTCAATGGGGGATGGCAAATTATGGTTCTGACATCACATGTCACTTTCAGATTAATTCCAAAATCCTCTGCAAATAATGAATGTAGATAGTATGTCTTTTGCTCATCTTAAGTAATACACTTTTCTTTTTGGCTATATGTAATGGCCACCTAGTAGAGGAGAGGCTTGGGAGTTTTGTTTAGTTACTGATTCTCTGGAATTAATTTAAGGATTTAGGGGGAATTCTAGGTGGAAAACATAGGCTTCAAACACAAACATTTATTTCAATTTTAAAAAAGAATGCTTCTCAGTAGTGATTTTTTATATATTTAATAGAGTAATGACTTATTCCAAAACTTACTATTGAGAAATTTACAGTTAACGAAATAACAGAAAACTCAGTCTTAAAAAAATCCTCAGAAAACATACAACTTTCATAAAATATAGGTTTTAAAATGGAAACATAAAACAACATTCCATACAATCTTTGGGTAGAGGTGACGATGATTTGGTCTTTTGTTTTTGAAAACAAACATAACAAATTTTAATTTAATTCATTTAGTTGTAAAGTAAATTAGAAGCAGCTTTATGACACTGCCTATAGCATGTATCAGATGCCTCCTATTTTTAGATAGTATTGCTTGATTATAATTCTATTTACTAAATTTTTTTAATCTTATAGATCTCAATATACCATTTCAGGGATGTGCAACAGACTCAGATCTATATAAATAATGACACAAGCTATTCTGTTGAGGAAAGAAGGTAAATCATACAATGCAGTTATACAGTTAAAGATCACATGACTATGATACACTACAGTTTTCTTTACATGCTTCATCCTTTCACGAAACTAAGCAAATTAACCAGGAACACGTCAGTATTTGGTAACCATAATTTATAATAGCGACTCCTGTCCAAAAATCAAATACTGTATTACAAATTCTGTTTGAGCGTAGATGACTTGGGTCATCCAAGTCCAAAGCACAATCTGATGACATTCCAACCTCCATTGCCCATAGTCTAGGTCACTTAAGTAAGTTTTAAGACCAATGTGGTTGTACATTGTAAATCAGAGTTTTTCAATGGCTTCTGAATGAAGGAAGTTGATCAGAATTGCTCTGCACTTGGAATACATTTGATTGGAATATTCTTTAGTGGCCAAATGCGATTGGACACAGAAAGAATTTGTCTCGGGTGCATAAGCTCTCAGTGTACATACAAACAACAAAGTGATAAGTCATAATTCATAAATCATAAGTTACAATTATAAATCATAAGATACCAATAGGAGAAGGTAGTAGGAAATATTTTTACTCAGAAATCTTCTGTCTTGTGAGCAATTAAACCTTTGGAGCTAGCCTTATGTACTATTCAGAGCTTCTCCAGATTTTATATAAACTCTATAGTTTTTGGGGGAAATAAAACTATTAATATTTTTTAAAAAAATCAAAATATTACATACTTTCTTCTAAACCATTACCAAAACAGAGCAATGTATATAAGGTCTGCAGTATATGATGCTATAGACTGCATTCTTTGTTCAGTTATATCTTGCTGATTAGTGCACTTCTAGCAAAATTTCCAGAGAAACTCTGGTTAACTTTTTCCATTAATTTCTATGAAACGTTTTGTTCAGATGTAAAAAGCACATATTAATTGCTTGTACAACAAGACTTGAAAAAAATACGGATTAAGAGCCTGATTCACAAATCCTGCTCCAGCATTTAGTCTGCTGCAAAAAAGGACACAGTGGGGACTCTTCAATGACTAACAGCCCAGAAGGACTACTTGGGAATACAGGTAGTTCTCGACTTACAGCAACAATTGAGCCCCAAATTTCTGCTGCTATGCAGGACAGTGAGTATTGCCCCATTTTATAACTTTTGTTGCCACAGTTGTTAAGTGAATCGCTACAGTGGTTAAGTTAGTAACACAGTTGTGAAGTGAATCTGGCTTCTCTATTGACTTTGCTTGTCAGAAGGTCACAAAAGGTGATCACATGACCCCAGGACACTGCCACTGTCATACATATAAGCCAATTGACAAGAGTCTGAACTGTGATCACATGATCATGGGGATGCTGCAACAGTCGTAAGAGTGAACAACAGTCATAAGTCACTTTTTTCAGTAATGGTTGTAAGTCCGATGATGGAATGTAGTAAGGAGCTGTATGTCCTGGAGGGAGGGGATGCATTCCAGAGCAGTAAGAGGAAATTCAACTCAGATATTATGTGTGGGAGAAGAGGATGAAGACAGTTGCTCCCAAATAGTCCACAGAATATATTGTAGATGCAGAAGGTAGAGCACAGGACTGTCAAACTCACAGCCTTTGGGCCGGATGCATCATATGCTGGTCATGCCCCCACTCAGTTTAGCAAAGGCGAAAAAAGTCCCAATACCTCACGTAACACTGCTGTGATGATGCAAGTTTGACACCCCTGGTCTAGTAGAATTTTATCTGTAGATGTGGAACAAGAAAGAACTCAACTCAGAAGAATGACCACATGTTATTCTTGGTCTGGGATCCGACAGTCCTTCCTCACCAGCAATTTTTTTCTTCCTTAAAGCCTAGCATTTTGGTGTATGCTCTGGCTTTGCACTCATAGATGCTTTTAATTTTTCACCCTCAGAAAGTCCTTTACCTGGGTAAATCTGCTGCCTGGCTTTTAGGGAATGAGCAATTCATAAGTCTGTCTTATCTTCAAACTCTGGCTTTTAAAACAAATAAATAAATAAAAGTAGGATGGTCAGATCATAGGGACTATAATCAACGTATTTCATGCCTCAAAACTGCAGAATGACTCTCTTTTCCTTTCCTCTTGTCTCCTTTTATATCCCTGCTCAAAGTTGTCATGTCCACTACTGCTCGTAACGGATGGTTTTTATGTGCATATATCTGAAACCCATAATGCGAACCATTCTGCTGAACACATTGTGAATAGACTGCTCTTCTTTTAAAAGGTGGTAGTTGTTGTTGTTTTTTCCATCCTACAGTATTGACTAACTGTCGGTGTTTGATGTATGGGTTACCAGGCTGATGTAGACTTATGGTTAGAGCTTAAGTTGTTAGTTCTGCTTTTGCAGCCAATTCAGAATAACTACAGATGCCTCAAGATATTAAAATTGACTGCTCAAATGGACTCAGTGTGGGAGTTTCATTGGTTTTAAATTGATAACAGCTGAAAGGGAATGATTAAAGCTGTATAAGGGCATAGAATGCCGCTCCGTTTTTCCCTTCTCCCTTTTCACAACTTCTTGCAAGCAACTTTTTCTATGGGAATTTTCTTCCCGATGGTAATAATAAAAGTATTTCATTCCTTTAAATTTCTGAATGATGAATAAGGCTATTTCTTCTGAAGAAGGAGCAATTCCTGAGAACTTAAGGGGAAAAAAAAAACTAGGGGAGGACAAAAGAAGTTTCTATTCTAAAGGGAACATTTTAAGTTAAATAGCATTCCATAAGGTGGACATTGTGTCTATTTCCCAGACATCGGAGCTAAATAAGTTGGATGGGAGACATAAACTGTCATAACAGAAGATTAGGAGTGTTATGTACATCTTTGCTTATCTTCATTACTCCCTACCCCATTATTATAAAAAAAAATGGGAGAGGAGGAAGAAAGTATAAGTTTTAAAGAACATTTTCAGAAACAAATTGCACAAAGACCTTTTGCTTTCTTTATCCCCTTGAGAGCAGTTATTGTTTTATTGGAAAAGATATTCCGTATGTTTCTTTATCCCAGCAAGACTTAAACTGTTTAGATATGGCAAAAGATGATTATTATTTTTTTAAAAAAAGAACAACAACGTAGATACTTCCAATACACACATCCAGGCATGCATGATATACATTCTTTTAATCAAGATTTCAAGAGTCTTTAATATGCTGGATTCCCGAAACCTGGATCCAGCCCCAAAGGTAAAAGTGGCACAGATTAAGTAGTTATTACTCAGCTAACCCAATTTTGGCTTTGCCTAAACCAAAACTGTATTTTTGTATTCTTGAAAGCTGCAACAGAAAGGCCAATGAATGCATATGTTTGGATTGCTACTGAACAATGACACCATAACTGTAAAGGATTCCATCCATGAGCGCAGACTGAGAGTGAAAATATGCATAACTCCAAGTCTGAGGAAATTGTAATTTTGTTTTAGATATTGGAATTAGTTTCGGACTGAATTATTAGTCCTCTCTTTTGTGGAAGGGAGAAATGAAGTGAAAACCCAGTTCTGTCAGGGAGATTTCTCTACCACTAGAAACATTTGAAAAGAGAAAAAAAAACCTGGAAAAAGAAAACATGCAGCTTCCATTTTGTAAATCAGTCTCTGCACAGCCAATAAAAACTAGTAAAAATGGAAAGTCTCTAAAAATGGTTCCTCTTTTAATGCTGGCCCAGCAAACGTAGGGTGGGCATTTCCAGCCCAGCTTAATCATGAATTACATTTTCTGAGAATCTGTTCTTTACATAGACGTGGCTGACGTACAGAATGGAAATTTTTCACCAAAATGTTAGCTTCATCAAGAATTTGATTGCAAGTGTGCATGATGAAAAACTTGGGCAAACCACTCTTCTACTTCTAGTGACTTTTGAGCACATGGGGGCTTGGAAAAAAATGCTTTCTGTGTTTAGTAGAAACATCTGAACAAAAACTGGTGGAAACTTCAGACAAATTTTTCAATTTTATCCACAGATGAAACACTAATCAATTTTGTGATCATTTTTTTTTCATTTTTTCGTTCAAAACTTTTAAATAGTTTTTTCCCCAGCAACCAGGTACTTAAACAATGTATATCTGGGTGTGCACAGCTAAATGCCTGCACTGGGCTGTCCTCTTCGTGTTGTCATGGTAAAGTAAGAACATGTGTTTGTTTATCCAGTAAAATTTCTGTTTACGGGCAGTAAAGATGATTGATCTTAATAGAAGTCATCATGTAATTAAATCGTAAGATGATTGCTCTTTGAACTAATTCTTTAAACTAATCCATACAATTTCTTTGCAAATAATATTGGCAAAATTTCATAAAATGTGCAAAAGAATGAAATGTGAGGTCTGGGGGGGAGGGGGAGAGTTTTTTACTTGAACACCCTAGAAGAGGCAGAAATCTAAGGATATCATGGTGTTTAATATTGTGCAGGTTACTATTAGTTATGCATGCTCTCCTAGGATTATTTTAGGCTTTGCTAAGAAACATTGATTATAGAGCGCTGTCAAAGGCCTCTACACTAATTTTCCAAGTGTCATGCTCTGCTGGAAAGGTATGCAGAGACTATCTCTGAGCTTAAATGATGATCTTATAGCCACATTGTTTAAACATTTTAAACCGCTTCTATTGAATGGTTTCTCTCATAGGTTTGATTCATTCTGATTCCGCTGACAAAGTTCCCATTAAGGAGCACTCTCTTCGTAATTTGTCAAATATATGTAGCAGAGATGAAGGAAGATGAAGCTAATTTGTAATCTCAGAGCACTAACCTAGTTATCCTGACATACTTCACGATGTACACCCTCAGCCAGCCAGAGGTTTTAAAGTTATGAAGCACAAAAATAATAATTAAAAAATCATTTTGTAAACTGTACAATTTACAAGCATTGTCAAGGGTCAGGGCGACTTATTCTTAGCAAAATAATGAATCTCCTAAAAATAATAATTAAACACTTGCCAAGGGAAAAATGTCAACTTTGTACAAAAGGTTGGAGTTAATGCAATAACATTTTTTTTTTATTTTTGCGATTGGATGACTGTAAATGGCATAATAGAGAGACATAACATAATACTGTTATTAAATTATTTACCTAAAAGGACTGGTACCATTACAATTACTGTATGATTATGTCTTAGATAATCATACCTTTTCTTTCTATTCATGGTTTGTAGTCCATCCAGTTATGTACTGCTGCTCTGTAGAGCATATGTACAGAGTATGTCTTGATATGATGTATAAATGTAATACAAAGTGTTATTTTTAAAAAACAATGGGTCATTTTATTTCTTTATATCCCACCTTTATTAATTTTATAAATACGGAGATGAGCGGAGCTATTGCTCCTCCTACTTTCCCCAGAGCAAAAACTCTGTGAGTTGAGAGAGAGTGACTAGCCCGAAATCACCCACTTGGTTTTCATGCCTTAGGTGGGACTAGAACTCACCATCTCCTGGTTTCTAAACTGGCTTGTCCTATCTGAAGAATAGATATTGGCATGCCTTCCACCCCTACCTTCATACTGTACATTACATTATATTATTTAATGTCACTGTACACTCTGTGAAAAAGATTCAGAAGAACAGATTCAGACCTTCAGCGAACGTCTCTGTTCTTAATTAAACAAGCCTGTTATTTTTCAGGCTTCTGAACAAGCTAGAAAAAGGATGTTATTCTTTTAAGCAGTCAAATTATTGAGACTTTTGAAACAGTCACAACTTGCTATCAGCTTTATGTTAGAGTCTGAAAAAGGCAGGTTGCTGTAATGAATATATGAGGATACTTGTGGCTATTCTTCAAGTTTATTCTTGTTTGAACTCCAAACCCTGTCCTATTAAACATTTTAAGTGTACATGGGCCAGTTGGTTTAAATTTTAAAATATATTTACTGTCCTTCAAAACTTAGTTCTCAAAAACACAATTTACAAGCACTTAAAAAAAACACAGTTTGAATTTTGAATTTGAAATACAGCTGCAAATGTCAGGTATAAGCAATCTACTGGACTGATGATAGAACCAAATAGGGTCTTTCACTTATGGGACAGTTAACATTTTTTAAACTCAGATTCCCCACCAAACGGCTGTTTTCACACAAGGATGATATTCTCTAGATTATGTCACAATGCTCTGTACATTTAGTTATTGCGATGTCAGTGCAACCTTCCAGGCAGTCTTTTCCGAATAAACCATTGGCCACCTAAGATCACAAGAAAACAGAAACTTTAGGCAGGAAGTAATGATCTCAGGATATGCAGCTTTGTGATTCTCAGCTATTCTTAAAACATTTTTTGGGGGAAGACAGGTCTGGGCTAAAGCTTTTCTATTGACATTCTATAGGAATAACCTTCAACTACCTAGTCTATTATACTCCTACATGATGAATGAGAGATGAAGGAAGTAGAATTTTCACCTTACATAACAACCTGACATGCAGATGATTATAGTTGGGGCTTGCACAGAAAAGGGTATCTCTGCTTATCTGTTCTATAATGCAGCTGACAGTTCCTGAGATCCACACCACTCAGAACTAGCTGTGGATATCCATAACTGAGTGTGCCAAATAAAATAAATCAGAAGTCATAGCTCATGGCCTCAGTCCCAAGGAAAGAAATGGGTTGCAAATTGGTCATACATCAGATTTATCTCACTGTTTTTCAGGGATATAGTCACACAATTTGAGCAGGGATCATTGTTATGCATGCCGTATATCTAGTAAAAACTAAACACACATAATGTTCATAAACTTAAGGCAAACCTGGAATGGAATCCTCTGAGTTTCTTTGATATTATATTTGACAAGCAAACTTTACTTATAAAACTAGGTAAGTGAATGACAAAACCTTTACAATTTACTATTCACTTTGTTTCACATTTCAGGGGGCTTATTTGAAGTGTGGTTTCTGTTTAATCAAGCATTGTCTTGTTTTGTGTTTTCTAGATCAGGTTTTTGGTGCTTACCTACACAATGTGTGTGAACATGATGGCTCTACTGTCCCTCACTTCGTTAAAATGTGCATAAAAGCTGTTGAGGAACGAGGTGCGTATTTTGTGATCTACATACATTCCTAAATGTGGCTGGTATGTTTATACATGAGATTTTAAATTCTGTCTTTCATTTCCTTACTGATGGACAGCTGGGTGTTAAAACTACAATGGCATCACCCCTTCCCACTTTGCTTAAACTTCCTAATATTCTTTCAAATAAGTATGAGCCAACCCTTCCTTCTTTTTTTTTTCTGGAGAGTCACTGATATTACTCAAAATAAATAGCAGCAGTGGGTAGCTTGCCCTTACAATTATTTGTTGCAATTTTGTACTTGATTACCATCACCGTATAAAACTATAATGTTTACTTGCTTTAAAGATATGTCCTTGTAATGTATACATTCCATTTTCTGCTTCAGAGTAATTTTCAGCTAAAGTGAAGCTAGCAATCAAGTAAAAGATTTTTCTAATGCACAAAAGCAACTTTCACGAAGTTCATGATAAAGGAAATATACTATTACACAGCAGTTGTATTGTATTGCATTGTGCCAAAAAGGTATCCATCAACACCCTTCCTTTTAAGCCTCCAATACCCCTTTGCAATCTATTCTGGAGGGATCGTAAATCCTTCAAAGCAGCAACGGGGAGTTAAGGGAAGTGCTAGCATGAGAGGACCGAGGATAAGGGGAAAGCCTAGTACATTCATTGAAATATGCACATGTAATATTATATGTATGCAGGGTTAATGGTGTATAATTCCTGGAAATTCCATTTTACTCATATAAATGAATTAGGAAAATTATATTCCCAGGATATCAAGTAGCTATGAAATACGGAAATATTAGAGCCAGAAATATGCAGTGGAGATTTTTGGAATGTGGGAGTCTCTTTTAGGATTGCTATCTTTTGAACTGGCCACTGCAGCTGTCTCTTTATAAGCTTTTTGATCTACACCAATTAGGGATAACATTTAGCTACATTTCATTAGCAGCTTCACCTACTGATTCTACAGGTCAATCCCTTGGAAAAGTAACAAGATCTCAGTTTGTTTTATTTTTACAGTTTTGTGGTTAGTCGATCCTGTAAAAAGAAAGAAAATATCAATATAAATGATCTAAAATGCAGATGAATATTCTGGATCAAAAGGTATTACATACATACATTACATAGCTTGCGCTGATACAGCTTTTAAAAAGCCCCTCCTGCTGAATTTAGAGCTTTTACCATTGTAATGTTAAGTTTCCACTGGCTATTCTTGCTCATTGCAAAAGAATTAAACAAGCTTTAGTGAAAGAATACAGTGATGCATTGCTTATATCCATAAAAGTGGTCACTGACTGCTGGAATAGTTCCTCAGTCCTAGATACCTCCTATAAGGTGGCATTAAAGAACTCAAATCCCAAGTATTTCAAAATAACTGGTTAATTCACTGAAAAATGCAACCCTGTTTGAAAAACATTCAACAGTAAAATGCCTTTGCTAATACAATTTTCTTATTCGTTCTATTGATTCAGTGATTGAATTTCTACACTGCCCATCTAACTGCATAATAAGTGACTCTGAGTGGCTTACAAGTAAAATGAGATTTGAAATATTAAAATATGTATCAAAGATAATACAGATGTTAAAGAGAATAAAGAGATATTTTAAGATAAGAAAGACTGTCCTCGTCCTTACAATATGCCATCTACCTGAGGAAAAAAACTAACCCATGTTGCACAGTTCTCTAAACTTATAGATGAGGCTCCCCCTCCCCCTATTTTTTCCCCCTGTGAACTTAAGATATTTCTCACCTTTAGCAAAGCCCATGCTAAAAGTGCAGACAAAAAATACAATTAATATTACAATATGTTTTTTGCCATAGACATTGCCAATACCTGAAGAGAGGTTTTTATTATTGTTGTTGTTCCTGGAAAGATTCATCTGGCATTTTACCTTGGCTTTTTCAATGCTATTGTAAACTTTAATTTTAGAATGTTCTCTAACTCTGCTGTTTTGAAACTTTTCAGGCAATAAAAATTATAGTGCAGTTTTAACATTATTGTTTTTCGCTGATATCTATATAGACAGACAGAAACTTTATTTCAGTCATTGACCAATAAAAGCATAATCAATAAAATGCACCACACAAAACTATCCCCTAACAAAAAGAACTATTAGCAGCTATTTATGGGTGAGGTTTACACATAATTTAGCAAAATATTGCTACTTTTAAGAGATACATATATCTTTGTTATTAATAGATACTGAAATAAACATTATCAGAGTGCTCCAAAATTACTCTGTATACCTTCTAACAGACTACAGACATCTAATACATTCCTTGAAAACTACATATTTACATATATACATTCAGTATATACATATATTTTTTCAAGGAAGCATATTAGATATCTGTAGTCTGTGAAAAGACATGCAGAATAATTTTAATTCTGTCGAATAGTTTTTATAAGTACTGTATTGCATGATTCTGCTTTGATTTGTATGCTTCTTTCCCTTTACTTACTATAACTTAAAGCTAGCATATGGCATTAGCTAAGTAGAGATATAAATAATAACTAATCTCAGTGGCATGTGATAAAATTTGCATTTTATCACTATTTATGACTTTGTCCTTGGTATACTTTTTCCTTTCTTTTCCTGGACTAGGATTATAATTCCTGTGCCTTTACTTCTGTTTACTCAGTGTGTTGTTTTCACTAAATTCTGGCACAAACTATTGCAGGACAGCAGTAATTTATGTGAAGCTAAATCCAATGTTTATGAAAGCTTCTGATGACATTTTAGACAGGGGTTGGTATTAGGAAGCCATATGTGGAGGTGCCAACTCTCCCAGCATGGCTGGGACTCAACAGATTTAAAGCCCTCCTCCTAATGGCCAGATATGCCTCCAGCCAAGTTATTCAACTACAGAGTCATGGGAAATACTTATGTACCAATTATGGGAAAGGCATAGTTAATGAAAACTGTATGTTTACTTACATAGTCTTAGTAAGATGGCCTAAACATTCATTGCAGCTGGCATCTTGGCTGAAATAGAGAGCTCTGCGTGTCTCTCTCTATCCCATCTTCATACTGTAACCGTACACATTTGTTTCCCTTAAGTTGATAGTTTCTTTTCTCTCTCTGAAGAACCTCAATTGCAGAACCACTCTGAAGTATTGCTCACCATGAAAATAAGTACTGGCAGTGAAAAGCCTCAGGTAGAACATTCCATATCTTAAAATCAGTTTAAATTCACCTGAATTCATTTGTGAGTTTCACATTTCATATTTACTGGCAATTTGACAAAAAAAAACCTTATCTCATTTGATTAACACTGCCTGCTAGATGTGACCATAGGCTACACAAAATCATTTTAAATTAAAAGCTAACAATAATATATTATTTTCATGTGCCATACAGGAGAAGATATACTTTAAAGTAAATGGAAAATGGAAAATAATAATACTGAATAAAGGGAAGGAACTTCAGAATGTGTCAGCTAGTAATTTCAAACTAAATTGATCAAAAATAATTTCTTAATGCTAAAGGTTTCATTTAAAATGTTATTTATCCACTAACATTGCATTGCATTATTATTTTAATAATTTGGCCTACTCGTATTGTTACCTTGTTGCCAATCCTCTGTCTTATATCCTTATATAAGATGTATTCATCATCATTCTTTTGATCATGAATAGGTGAATACAGTTATTTTAATTTAAATGCATACTCCTCCTCCAAACTTGTTAGACCTTAATGTTCTGCTTTGTTCCTTTGTTAGCTGTCAATTTAACATTAATATATTAATGTTAACATCTTGAGAGCCATGGTGGCACAGTGGTTAAAATGTAGTATTGCAGGCTAATTCTGCTGACTGGCAGCAGTTTGATTCTCGCTGGCTCAAGGTTGACTCAGCCTTCCAATCCTTTTGAGGTGGGTAAAATGAAGACCCAGATTGTTGGGGGTAATAAGCTGACTCTGCAAACTGCTTAGAGAGGGCTGTAAAGCACCGAAAAGTGGTATATAAGTCTAAATGCTATTTCTATAAAATGCCATTATTAAAGCCCGCCTTTATTATTGGTTAGACTAGAAATTCTGTGCAAGGAAAAGAGAAATTATTTTGTGAAACATTTCTGTTCTAGAATTATTTTCACATCTATTTTCTAGCTAATTATGCAAGACTATCGAATTTTGCTTTGTGGCTCACCAACAATTAAAATGCATTTTTAAAAAATCTATACAAAATGCATATGTTTGTAAAAAGAATAGACAAAGATATTAGAGAAACTGGAAATACATATGTGAGGTGGCAGACTCAGCCATAAGCTATGTTTTCTGCTTCACACTACACTCCCCCCCCCTCATTACCCACACAGAAATAATATGATTCCTCAGAGATAAGTTTTCTGAATGAGAGAGGACACTATGCAAACCTCTTGAAGCACACTAGTTTGCCATTATTATTTAAAATGAACCTAACAACAATTTGGTTCATTCTTCAGATCTGTTTTGATTGTTAATTAGGGTGTAATTGTGATCCATACAAAGCCAATAACAAATGCACTAAAGTTAGTTAGCAAGAGGGAGGAGTCTGTGCATTAATGCGAATGCTGAGCCCAGAGGCCACCATTGGAGAAAAACAATGCCAAAATCTAATTCTCTCATTTTTCTCTTTCTACTGTTGAATAATGGAAATAATTCAGTATCATCCTGCTTTTGAGATGAAGAAGAGGCCAAGGATGCCCTTTAAACTTAATGAGAAAAGACATGTGCCCATATGGAGAACAAAGGGACAGTGACAAAATGTATGCCATGATATCACAACACAAATGCTTACATACTCATGTCCAAAGTTGGGATTATAAGTATGACAGTGTGCTCTCTCTCTCTCTCTCTCTCTCTCTCTCTCTCTCTCTCTCCCTCTCCCTCTCCCTCTCTCTCTCTCTCTCTCTCTCCCCCTCCCTCTTCTCTCTCCCTTTCCCCCTCTGCCCCTCCTCTCTTCCTTTCTCTCTTTCTCTATCATCATATTACTATTTTTTCATCACCACAGCTACTTCCTGAGAAAAGAGAGGAACAGGAAAAAATATCCTTTTTTTATCCCATTTCCTAATTCTGAGTTAAGTTGCTAAACTCACTTGCCCACATCTACAACATAGGAAATGCTCTTTTGATTCAAGCCAGAGCGCCATATCATCCTTCAGAAAGAGTCATAGGTTTCTAGAAACCCAGAAGCAGGGATATGCGGTTACTACCAGATCTGATCAGGGAGAAAACCTATTGTCCCTATTATATCTCGTAATTTTAATGTCAAGGTATTGCCTTCAGGGAAAATGATTATGGTGAAAGTTGCTAATATCATGGGACTCTGGTTCTGTAATTTGTCACTTAAAGGCTTTTGGATTTCTTTCCAAATATTCTTAATGGGCTCCATTCTTTTCTTTTTAATTGATCTGGTCTGAAATGTTGTAAAGAATCTTGCCCATATAATTTATATCATGAGAACCAGTGATCCTCCAAGACAACTTGTATACTCAAATATTTAATGTCAGTGTTTGCAACAACACTGCTGATTCCACCCCCCCACTTTCTGTTGCAAGAATTATATACAAAAATCACATAGTTGACTCTCAGCCAAAAAGTCCTCCTGAGATCCCCAGCCCTGAATAAAGATTTAAGAAAGACCTTTAGTCCACTTCGGAGAAGGTCCCTAGCTTTTAAAACTTTTATCTCTTAACTTTACTTGTTAGCAGCTGTTCTATTTTTTTGCTGTCATTTGTTTGACAGCATCCAGTTATAGGTTCCGATGTCTGTTTAAAGAAACAGGGAGGTTGTTGGCTTTAAAATCCCCTTACTGCTTGTGTGTTCAACATTTTCCCAGGCTTTTCTGCATAGTTTGCCAAGCAAAGGGACTGACCTTTTGTAGCAAACACTTTTTCATTTCAAAATGCTCACTTTGATTTTTGTCCCATTTTATGCTCATTCCAAACTGTTTACAGCCCACTAAAAATGACTGTGAATTATATGTTTGTGTAATAGATTCCTTTTGTGGTTGAAGAGGAATGTTTACTTTGTGCAATTAGTTATCTTTGGGTAGATTACAGTGACCTGGAAAAAAAGGGGCCTAAAATGATTACAGTACCTTAAGTATTTCCTTTTGTTATCTTCTGTGGCAGCAATCTATTTTTTTTTTCCTCCCTGAGCCTCTGTTTGTGAACTCATCATTTTATAAAGAGCAAATGATCTTACACCAGTCTTTTGCTCAAATAATTTGTTTTGCGTTTTAATATTTTTAAATTTCAGATTTCCTCTCTCCAAGATGAAGCAGGATTAGGGCAATCTAATCTCTTATATCTTTTAGACAGAAAAGGGAGCCTCCCCCCCCCCAAAGATATATGTAGTTTGACAGACATATGGAATTTTCCAGTATGCATACTAGTTCTTGTAAATACATTTTACACTTCTGCACAGTCAGAATAAGTACTGTGTGATGAAGTATATGATTAACATGTACACTTAATTGAGAGACTGGGGTTCAGGTAACCACTTGATCATGGGTACTTTTTGGGTGACTTGGTCCTGTCAGTTTCTCTCAGCCCAACATACCTCAGAGATCTTTGTTACTGAAATAAAATTATAGTTATAAAGTTATAAATGCTGTAAATAAGTGAGATTAAACCCATTTGATCAACAACAGCAATAATGCTACACACAAAAATTTACACATCATTAACTTCCCAAAAATTACTTCAATTCTCTTTGAAATGAGTCCAGAGCAAAACTACATTCTATAAAAAACTGGCTTTGTTGAACTTATATTTCATTCTCAAACATTGCAAGATTATCACATAAAAGAATAGATCTTAACTCGTGTGATTAACAGAGTGTCTCAATAAGATTTGCTTATATCAAGGATCATCTTCAAGAAATCTTCAACATTCCTCTTTGGTTGTATTTCAATTTTTTTCCCTTCTCTTCTTTCAGTTGAATTTAAAGTCTACAATGATTAGAGTTGTGTTTCTTTCTTAATTATAAAATGTATAAAGTAGAAATATAGTGTTTCATTTTTAAAAAAATCTTCTAATCAGAAACACTGAACAAATGTTCTAATAAAAAGATTGTTCCAAATTTAAAAGGAAATATCCATCAAAAATTAGTAAAATACATAAAACAAGCAAACAGGTAAACCATAACAACAATATTCACATGTTCTCTCAAGGGCAGTTCTTCCAAGGCTACATTATTTTTCATTCTAATTTTATGGTGGAGGTCTCTATATAAATGAGGCATTCTACTATAAGTCTCACCTGATATTTTTTTTTCATGGAGTTTCCTGTATAATGTCCTGCAATGGATGATGATTGTCATAAGCTGATCAAGGAACAATGGCTATAGTCAATGTGGAGATGTACCCCCTATTATTTTATAACTGATTGTTTTAATGTTTTTTTAATGTTTTATGTTGTAAAATGCCCATAGCCGTTGGATATGAGATGGGAGACAAATAAATTTTATAAAAAACAAAACACCCAAACAAAACAAAACAAAACACATCGTTCCCACTTTCATAGTTGTAGACAGCAAAAAAGAAAAAAAAAGAAAAGAAAAGAAAAAAGGTAAAGATGCTTGCCCTCTGGTATAGTTTGAATATTTGAAATGATGTGACTTCGATCCAAACTGTGTAAGTGAAGAGAATACAAAGAATAAGACACCCCCCCAAAAAAAGAATATGTTTCTATAGCACAATGAAAAAAAAAATCTGTCATTAAATGATATTATTCAGTCTCTTTTATGAATTTAGTGCTGTGCTGGCACAAGAAATGCTTTCTTGCTCTGATTCCGTGAACGACTTCTCAGACTCTCTTCTGTCATCTCCCCCAACTCTCTGGGTCAGATTTTAAGGGCTGGTGGGTGACTGCTTGTGCAAGGTCACTCCCATGCCATTGTTTGGAAGGGGATTGAAATGTAGTCCTGTGTCTTTGCCTTTGGGTGTACCCTTTCACTAGCCTCCTCTTCTTCTTCTTCTTCTCCTCTGCATTGTTCTATTTACATTGCTAACATGATTTCAGGACCTATCATTACTGAAATTCTGTAAACTGTTCTCTTATGTCCTTTTGGCTGAAGAGCAGAGTAAAAATGCATTAAATAGCTGCCATGTCACCAAGAGTTACTGAGCCCTGATGCACGACATAAAAGCCACTCTAAGCTTATTTCAGAACCTCATCATCTCCTTTGGGCTAATTTGTTTGGTATAAACATCTACATTTACCCAGAAATCCGTAATATCTACAGATCTGTTTTATTTTTCCAAGTTTATTTACAAATTGCTTCATCCCTTATGGTTGCCTTTTAGCAAACAGTTCCTAACCTCTTCCCCCCCACCCCCCATGCTTCCCACTTTGTATAAGTTTCCAGTTACCTTTGAGAGCAGTACCCTGAAAGTGTAGGGATCGTATTGCTGTGCTAGATGATCTGAGCTCTTAGTTCTGCTAATTTTGTAGCATACATTCTTTCCCAGTTTGGGAAAATCTATTATACTTGGATCCAAACATGCACTAAAAGCGAATACTTCCATGAAAAATGTGCAATTTGTACTGTTTAACGTCTGACAAGATCCATGAAGGTTGGTTGTGTGTTTTTTTTTATGATTTGTCTCCTTCCAAGATTTCAGCATCTTGTTTTTATATGCACGTAAAGGGAAAAAAAAGCAAAACAATATGATAGCAAACGCATGCTATTTTAGAAGGGGGAAAAAAACATTCAGCCTTTCAATAGATAATATAATTTTGTATTATAGAGCTAAAAAAAAAATGAGTTCAGTTCAGTAAAATACAAACCTTATCAGCCACTGATTGTATTGCTTTGTGGAATACAAACAAATATTAGCCAAACCACATTCCAAGCAATTTTACCTTGGAAGTTTATGATATTAAAAAAATGTTTATAAGTGATCAGCAGAAATTAGCAGCAATTGAATGCAAACATCTTGGCAATAATTGCGCTACGAATTCTGCCTTCTGACTCATTTTATCCAGCTACAGCCACCTTCTTCAGAGCAAAAGCTAGTTGATAATTTTGTACAAGGTCCAAGTTACAATTGGCTCGGAAGGGTATTTTCTCTTTGGGGCCTCAGTGTCTGTAAAAAAGCCACACTCTGGGTCTTTTTGTTTTTTAAGGAAAAAGGGGGGAAAAGGCATCAAGAGAAAACATTTTAGAAAGGATACGACATGCAAATTAGAAGGGAAGCAGAAAAGGAAGAAGGAAAACAATGTATCGTGGAGGTATAATCCGGAACCTAAACTGCATTTTTCCTATAAAATAATAATAATTAAAAAAAACAAACCTGAACTACAAATAATGGTACCCCTTTAAGCCAGTTGCCATCTTTCTTAAAGTCACCTGATACCTGCCTCGTTGACTAATTCATTCCAGAGAAATGTATCACATGCTAATAAAAGAAAGCATTTGAATGGTAAGAGTTGCCAGAACAAATAAGTGGTTACTGACTGTTTACCACAGAAACATTTGCTGTGACAGGACTAAATTCATACCTGGGAGCACTCCAGTGGTTTTCCTGGCATATCAGCCCAAGAAGCTTTTATGCTTGCCCCCCTCCCCTTTTCTTTTGCTGTAAAAATCAGTATTTTGATAACCGTTTCAAGTAAATGCAATATTCAGAAATAAATCCCAATTAATCAGTGCGTTCACCATACAAGATAGACTTTTCTCCACTTTATTAATTTATTTAATTGGGAAAGGGGCGCTTTTTCTCAAACCCTATGCTGAATTTCGCAGCTTGTTCTAGGACTTATGGGAATGGAAACACTCAAGCAGTAGGTTATACCCCCAATCAAGGAACTACCAACTGAGACCAACAAGTTAAAAATAAAGAACAACCTAATCAAGGAACCACTACTGACAGGGCAAGCCACCAATATATAAAAACAGAGCAAACCCCACTCCTTTCTAGCACTGATGATCTTACCTATTTGGGGAATGAAATGTCTGCAAGAAAACAACCAACCTCAGAGAGCACCAAGGATCCCACTCAAGAAAATGCTAGGAATCTTTGGAAAACTAGGAATAAAATATTTCCTGATTAATTAGTGGCTTTGAATTTTTGCTAATATTTGCGTTACATCTTTTTCAAAGAGCTCAAAGAAGCATATATTCTCTTTCCTTCCTCTCTCCAGGTCTTCCAACCCCCTTTTTTTAATCCACAGAACAACCACATAAAAAGTCAGAACAAGAAATACTGACTGATCAGGAGAACCCAATAAAATCCATGGCTGAATTGAAGGCTGAATTTCCTAAATTCTAGACAGCAGCTCCTTACTAATTGGAGAATTGCCAATTAATAGTTGAAACTATCTTTTCTGTCACTGACAAATAAAAACATAGTGGCAGCAAACTCTGCATACTGTATTTTTTCTAGACATTTAAAAATATTCCACAGTAAAAGAATGAAACTTTAAAACATCATCGGTAGCTGAAAACATACTCAATCCAAGATCTCTGATATACGATAATGATTATTAATAAATTCCACTATAACGATTCAATTACTGCCGTGGGCTAAAACAGATGATACTTACACCGTGTGTCAGTTTTTAGTTTACAGATTTTATTTACAAGAATTGCTCAGGAATCCTATCTGTAGAACAACTACTATATGCAGAATGTTATAAAGTTAATCTGTCCACCCCAGGCATTTACTTTGCTGAACATTGTTCAATTTTTTTTTTCTGAAACTCAATTGGAATCAACGGAATTGGGTGTAGATTTCCTAATTCAGATTACTTCCACAGCAGTCACTTTTGGTGTTCCCTGGGATTGGAACTCTAAAAACCTTGTGGGATTCTAATAACTAGTTGTTTCATTTTGGCAATAGGTGTCACATGTAGATCCAAACAGGACTGAGTTTGTGATATAAAAATATATTGTAAGTGAGTTGGGCCATTCATGACCAACCACTTCAATAGGATTTAATTAAGCTTATTTAGGCTTCAGTCTTACTTTCACTTAGGAGTCTTATTTAATTCAGTGGGGGCTTAGTTTTGAATGAAATAATAAAAAATCACATGTCAACAATCACATGTTATCACTACAGTAACTATACCTCCATATATAAGCTGTGAAATTGTGACCATCCACAGACATCCAGCTGAAACTGACCTTCACTGGTCCGCATGTAGTCATAATCTTGAGCTCTGCTCTGATGTTCAAAAATGCTAAAACCTAAATATTTGATTTCACTCTCAATAACATGCATGGAGGCTTGCAGAACAATTATTGCCTACCTATGAACTTTTGTAGTCTCGCATACGAGTGATATGTTATTCAAAAAATGTGTTTAAATGTTAGAAGACTTCTATCAGAAAGCTTTTATTCCTGTTTTTTTTAAAGAATTTTTCTTGCTGATTGTTTCCTGAGTGAAATAGATTCATAACTAACAGATGTGAAAAATGACAAAATTATTGAATATTTGTACATATTCTCTTTAAATATATAATTGTGGCTATTATTAGTTCCCCTTTAGAGATATTACTAGCAATGAGCTTGCTCCTCTCTCTGTTGGGATCTCTCAAGAAAGCTGAGCATTGTTTGCATAGTATGGTAAGAAGCATATGGCATAAAGTTTTAATTAATCTGATAAGTAAGGAAGCAGTTTGTTTGTTGTTGTTTTTTAAATAAACTAAAAAAAACAGCCACTGAACTTTCTGATGATATTGGAAAGGATCTAAGTTTCTGCGCTGCTCAAGAGTTACCACACAACTTTTATATATTTAAGATAATAAAAAAATTGTAACCATATGCCTTAGTACATGTTAGTTTTTTCATAGCAGTCCTGATCTCATTGGCTTCAGTGAAAAATGCCCTTGTTTTAAACTAATTTGTAATTGTAACAAATGTATTTCCTATAGGTGCTGCCCAGATAAGCTGCAAGAACAAAAATTTTCCCACCATAAATTATTTCAAGGTTCTCTCATGTTAGTCATTGAATTTCTTATGCTTTTGAACATGATGTGAAAGCTGACATGTGCTTCCAAATTTTTGTTACATATGTCTGTATTTTGTAATTGGTATGATCTATTTTTCACTCGAGCACTAAATTGTCAAATCTCTGATACACCAGTTATCTGTGTCTTCATAACTTCACAGTTATCTGTATCTAGAAATATATTTGCAATATTGTCTCCCTATCTATTATTCTTTATATATAACCATTTGTCCTAACACAATTCAGATCACTCCAAAAATGCATTGTACAGTTGCCCTTGTCATTTTATAATGCATGTATTTGTTTAAATCCTTTGCCTTGCTTCTTCAAAGAGCTTAAGAAAGTAAGGAACAGAAGTTAAAATAATCATTTGAAAAACATTTTGGCAACAGAAAATCAACTATAAAACACTAAAAAAATGAGGTCAAAAATAATAATACCCAAGTATTTCAAACCAATGTTTTTAAAAAAGGACAGTGATAATTATTGACCATTATATGTGTGTATGTATATATATATATATATGTATGTATGTATGTGTATGTGTATGTATA
>JANHFL010009172.1:20271-35265 GCA_032468155.1 Oxyrhabdium leporinum | reverse complement strand
GTATTGCTTATAAGCTGTAAACCGCCCCGAGTCTTCGGAATGGGGCGGTATATAAATGTAAATAAATAAATAAATAATATTATTATTTTTTAAAAAAGAATTGATACCATTGGATAATATAATTGGATTTTGGCTAGCATTTTTGTACTTGAAGAAGTATACTATGGTCATTTAAATGTGTATATTTTACTTAAACTACGCTGTAGATCAGAGTTAAAATGATTCATGTGCACTAACATGTTACAAGATAACTCTTGTATTTATTTTTTTGCTTAATTTCAGAGATTTTTTTTTTCTTTACATGTACTGGTAGCTGACAAATGGAATATTATTTGAGGCTAACAGTATGTAGTGTCATTCTGTGTGGTGTTGGACACAAATGTGAGTTTTCTACGTCATTTGTGACCTTATATTTATTTCAAAATGAAACAGAGATGCCATGGTACCACTGGTACATCTGTTCTCTCTCCCTCTCTCTCTCCCTCCCCCTCTCTCTTTCAAAATGCATGCAGTATTGATAATGTTTCTTTGACATTTTAATGTAAGTTCAGACCAATGGCACTCAAAAGCAAAGTTTGAGTTAAGATACAATGCTAAACCGAGCTTCTCTTGAAGTAGAGAAGAATATCAAGTAGAACTCTGCTGGACCGTACTACTTCAAAAAGCTTCCATCTGTAGCTTGTTTAGTATTATAATTATCAGCCAAAAGTAAAATAAACCCCACTTTATAATTCTGGTTTATTAAGGAAAAGAAAGAAGGAAATGGAATTGCAATTGAAAGGAAATGAGGGGATAAAATCCAGATCAAGTTTTCATAGAAGAGAAGGGACATGATGAGTTGGTGGGAAGCACAGGTTCTGGCTGTGGATCAGAGATCTCATGGCTGGTTCAAACAGATATAGAAAGAAATGGCAAAAAATGCTGAGGAACAGGGGACTCTACTAGCTTGTAGAGTGATATAAAGAACCATTTGATACTACATACAGATGATTCTCTCACTTTTGAGAAAGATAGCCCTTTTCAAGGCTTTGCTTTATGCAAAGAAGATGTATGTTTTTATTTTCTGAAATCTGAGAACACATGACGAAGCACTCAAACATAATGGATATAATTGCAAGCTGATGTAGCTCGAACTGAAAAAGGAGAATAAATAATTTAGTTTCACACATGGATAATCCTAACTAAAAACTGCAAAGCCAGACCTCTCTGAATATATTTTACATTAATAGATGCACTGATATGAAAGGCACCTAATTGTATAATGTATTATTAGCTATTTTCTTTGGCATGCTATTAACATTAAATAATGGTAACAGTTTATAGCATCCATGGCAGAAGTTCCTTTTTTTGCTTGGAGAAGAGGCAACCAAAAGTTCATAACTACTTCCCCAGAGTGACCTAGTTGAGCATCCCACTGAAAGTTTTGGAAGTTTCTCTTCACCATAGCAGGTAGCAGTATCTAGTGACCTTGGTCGAGGTCAAACAAACCAGGGTCAGAACTAACTAGTACTCAGAAGACTATCAGGAAAAAAAAACAGACCGGAAGTCCAGACTGGGGGTGCAAACTACGTCTATTCTTATGCCAAGAACACTAGTTAGATAAAGTAATTACCAAGAGTTTTTAACTTTGCAGAAACTTTGTTCTGATTATTTTTACTATTCTGAGTGGTACTCAGGACCATTATTGCACCAAGACAAATCAGATATAGTGATATAATTCATTCAGTTCAATTCCATTATTATTTGCTAATCTATTTTAAGAAAACAAAAAAATAAGCAATAATGTAATGAAAATATTGCAAGAAAGAAGCACATAACTTGCATGAAAAATAAAATTGAAAAATAATTTCAGAAATTATTTATATTGGGTTTTATGGACTTTGAACTAGATAAGAAATATGGGAAATTAGTATTGCATAGGATAACTGTGGAAAGACTATTATACACTCAAAGATGGAAGAATAATGAAATACCCAATTTCATTTCAAAGACTTTAATATTAAACTGGCTTTTGGAAGTGACCTGAAGAACAGGCCTTCCATAGCACTGGGCCAAGATATTGTGTGACCTGACAGGATATATTGACATATGAGGTGAATTTGATTCCAAGACTGGTATTCTTCTTTCCTTTCCTTTTTGGATCTCTATTGTTTGTATATTTTGTTATAGTTTTTAACATTATCAGCCACACAAGTGTGGTTTGCAAGTGGACGGCCATATAAATTGTAATAATAACAGGAATAGCAATATTTCCATTTTATTTATTGCATCATACAATTAACACCCACTACAAATCATTCAAGTTCTCAGCCAAAAACATGGTGTCATCTGCACAGAAAAGTATGCAGATGTCCTGACCAACACAATTCTACACATGCTACACATTTCATTTATTCTCTTACATATTGGTATACTCCCATCATATATCATTCCTATTGCATTTAGCAGTCAACCACAACTCCGTATTTGTGCAAACTTTCCATCATTCCAGAGTTTACCATATGTTCTCTTTAATTCAACAATCATGAGGTAAATTTGCTTCCTTACATTCATATATTTCTCATTAAAATGTGGTCCACATACTCCTAGCATAAAGTTCAACACACTTCTAAAAATTTCTTTATTCTCACCTCCTATGTCTTGTTGATCAGCATTCTTCCAAGCATTTACCTAGGCATGCTGAACAAAATGTTATAAAATTATACCTTTTGCATTTTCTTTTGTCAGCTCCCCTTTGCATAAGGGAATAATACACTTTATTTATTTGTTTGTTTGTTTGTTTGTTTACTTGTTTGTTTGACTTGTTTGTCATCCATCTCTCCTAGAGATGACTCTGAGAGGCTTACAAAACCATCAAATACATTTGCAGGTTTCACAAGCATGCTAAACAAGCCATGCACCCACTACATAAGAAATGCAACCATTTTGAACAGTTCTCTAGTTATTCCACATACAAGTACAACCTTATTATTTTTACATTATGACTTCCTTTTCATAATTTTTCTTAGAAACGAAACATTTATTGCATTATTTTCAATTCTACTGTTTAACATAGCACTAACATTCAAAAATAGATCTCTAACATTTTCCTGCCACCATTTTCTCACCAAGAATTTTTAATTCCAAATTATTTCTTTTTACTTCAATCAAAATTACTCTTCATTTTCTCTGCCCCTTTTAGTCCTAATTGTTTATTTCTTTCTTAGAACATACTTTGCAACTGTTTTTGTTTAGATAGTTGTATTAAGAGTCATATTATGACCTATTCTGAACTATCTTGACCAAGGCAAAACTTCATTCCTCAAAACTTAACAGAAAATTACCTGTACTCCTGCATATTAATTATGTGGCCATATTTCTCTAACTCATTAAGAAGAAATCTATGGGCCCAGCAAAATATTGCAAGGAAGAGGCTTGCAATAAACTATTCTAAAACCAAATTTGCAGTCTTTTCAAAGGAACTGAAATGCTGCCAATACCAATGGGATAAACGATCCTATAGAATAGGTTTCATCCTTTACATACCTTGGCGAAGGATTTCCAGTACTCAGAAATACGGTGTGAACCTATCAGATCTATTTCCATAAGGCTGTTGAACGTCTTCTAAATCAAAGAAGGCAAAAAGGCAAAACTCTTCAAAGCTAAATCTATTTCCCAGATGTTACATGGCTGTTAGGCATGTGCATAAGATCACCAAGAGCCTTAGATCTTATCCAGTTCAGATTCCTAAGGACATTATTCTGAATATCAGGCTACATTTGCAGCACTTTGTTTAGATCTTACTGGAATCACGGGCATTCATATGCCAACCTTAATTTTGGTTTAAGCTCACTTTTCTAGCAGTTCCACATCTGCCATGATGTGTTTTGATAATTGTTCCTCTTCCCGGAGAGCTAGAAGTCAAGGTGACTTATGCCACTAAGGCCTTTCAAGGAAAGCCTACTGGTTAAGGAGTTATCTGGAACCAGGACAAAGTAGATCACTGATATTTTCAATATAAAAATAGGAAAGCTTTCTGAAAATTAGCTATGTAATATTATTTGCCCAATACACTGCAGAGTTTTTCTCCCTTTAGTTTAAGATACCGCAGTCACTAATTTTACAGGGAAAATATAACACATTTTTTTCACACAGCAAACCAGCCCCTGCAATCTGGAGGAACTTGCAACGTTAGTCCTCGTATTCTTTACTCCATTCTGTACCATCTTATACCCTACCTTCATAACTCTGCCTGCTAATGTAGAAGCTTCACTGGTTCTGCTACGACTTCATTTGCTTTCTAGAATCCTCACATCTCTAGACAAGTTACAAAATTTATTTCCGTTGCCGTTTTCTCTATACAGAAAATTATTTATTTAGGATCCCACCAATATATAATTCAATTTGCACCTTACCATTCAGAGGGTCACTTGACTTGAGATGGGCTATAAGAATCAAATAAATCCATTGATCCCGATAATTATGTGCACATACTTACTCACTTAGCAGCTTAGCACGTAGCAAGCAAGAGTTTTACCATTTCATTCCTAAAGTAGTTTGATAATCCTGCTATTTGCTTTTACATTAATTCTTACTGGTAGGTTTTTATTCATAATTTATTATTTGCATTCATAACATTATAGTGAACTGTTTCCTTTATTGATTTTAGAAATGTTTATGATTCTTAATGTGAACCTTGGTACTCTTTATAGTGATTGTATAAAATGTTGGTCAGTGACTGTAACAATAAGGTTTATCTGAATCTTTCTGCTAAGTACCTATGGTTGAATAGAAGCACTATTTCATTCCAACTGTAGGCAGATCTCCTTGTTAACTGAGGCTGTCTTATTCATCTTGATCATCAGCCACCACCAGGTTGAACATGCTCCCTGGTTTTTAATGAATTACAGTATTTCATTTCCCAATATACTTATAGTTGTTCTACCCTAACCTTTCCCAGACTGCCTTCCAGATGTGCTCAATATGACTTCCAGAATTCAGTGGTGACATGTCCTTTGTCAAAATTCTGAATCAATCCATCAATTTTTATTACGGTCACAGACCAGAAAAGTTAAAATTCTGAATTCAATGGACCTTTCTCTCCTCCTGAAGAAACAGGTGGCAGTAAAACAAGTTAGTAACAGTCCGGTGCTATTTCTTTTGACCCCTTCTTTCAATCTGGATACAATCAACGTACAAGTGGAAAAGATGTAGCAATATTTATGGCAGCATCTTCCCTGCTACAAACCCTGACCCTTAATAACAGTTGCAGAAGAGGTGACAATGAATAATTAAGCTTTTGAGTAGTAGAAACATACGGAAGATTATATTGCCAAATTGCTTTTTTTTTTGTTTTTGTTTTAAGAATATAAAATTTTGGTACTTCTGTGAGTGTTAAAATATAAAAGGGAAGATTTATGAAACAACAATTGGCTAATTTCTCTTCAAAACTCACTCTTGAAAAACAGACTAAAATATCAACATCTTACTTTTCTTTTAAAAAAATAATACTATCCTTGTTCTTAAAAATAAAGCAATAAAGGTGGTAGGGAGTAGGGAGGACTCTCCATTTACCCAAGCTTCTTTTCAGTCCTTTTATCCAGGGTTTTTTTCCCCCCCTATGTCTATCTTCAACAACTCGATTTAACCGTGGAGATAGCTCTAGAGAGATATGAGTGAAGATATGTTGCTTTTTGGGTGCTGCTTTTGAAAAAGAAAAGAATTATCTACAGCATGCATATCATTATCCTCCTACATTTCAAAGTCTCCATGAATACTCAATTTGTGTCTGACTGCCCTTGCCGCATCTTCTGGCAGCCAGTAAGAGGCATGATTGCATTAAATTGAAAGCAGCAAGCTTTTGTACTTGGGTGTGTATTTCTCTGTGTGTGTGTGTGTGTATGTGTGTGTGTGTGTTTCTGAGAATGAAAGTAGAATGATGGGGTAGCTCTCCACCCAGGCTGCTTTAAACTCTTCAGTTAACATCGATTGCGTTTAGTTGCAGTGATAATAAAATAACTGACTGTATAGATTTCCCTCTCATTAGTTCCTGCTTTTGAGTGTATCATGCTCATCTGATAAGATTTTATAACTTATTCCCAACTAACAGAGGAGCCATTGAAATCCACATTATTAAAATTACCAAATGTCCACTTGGGAGGTAGAGAAATAGGACAGAAACCATTATCCATCCAAGTATCCTTGTTATTGTTTTCCATTATCTTTCCACATTGCTAAATTTCAGTGAATGCCTACTTTTCTTGGGGACAGTCTCTAATTCAAAATGCAAATCATACCCAGCAAATCTGGATCTACAGAGCACACAAGTGTCCAATGTTTTTGCTGCTTTCAGTAATTCTTTTTACTGAGCAGCAACAGAAAATACTGGAAAAATGACCCTGTCTTATTATGTTCAAATCTATTTAATTTTAGTCTCAGCTGAGCAGGAAGTTGTGGCGATCAGTGTTTCTATCTTCTCAGTATAAATCGTTTGGAAAAAAAAAATATGTTGTGTGCAAAGGGGACAAAAGCAGTTTTGCAAAAGCTACCAGAAGGGTCTTTTCTTTTGGCAAATTAAATTTCTTACAATAAAATTCTGTGTAAAAATAAACAATGCCTACTAGTATCCCTTGGAGGGAGATGCAAATTAAATACTGTGTGATTGTAACTCTTGCCACAAAAACTTAGACACTGAAAGTGCTTTGTCAAATATTTTTAGTATTAATTTTTGCAACTGCATGAAACCTTTGGAGCTTTGATATTAGGACTGCTCTAGAAAGCAAATATCCTTGTATTGGTTCTTAATGTACTTGAAAGTATATCCATGTAAGCAATTTCGTTTGCTGTGAAGTTGCACGCAGCATTTTTATCTTCTAGTAAAAAATAGCACAATAACATTTACAGTGCAATAATAAATAGCATGGTATTCAAAATTGTTGTTCCATATGAAAAATACCAACCACAATTTAAGTGGCCAGTTATATAAATATTTGTTACAAACCTAAGAGAATTTATCATATAAATATAATTGTCCTCTTAAAGAAGAGTAATAAAAACTGAAGCCATGTGCTATAGATTCATGTAAAATGGGTTTTGCTGAAGGTATTAATTTCAGCAAAGAAACTATTTACCACTGTACAAATACTTGAGCATTTTTATAATACTATTTAATTTTCTTATTTCTAGTGAAACGTAGACAGTATTGGCTGGACAGATTTTCATGAACTGTTACTTTTGCAGAAAAGTACAATACAATCAGGAAAGGCATTTTGCTTTAAAGAAAAAAATATACTAGTGGTAATTAAATTGTGTCCTTAACAACTTAAGTATATAAGATATATATTGATAAATGTTTTGAAAAATTAGCAAAAGTTAATCTTTTTTAATACTAAACATGTTTAATATTTCTTCTTGATACCAAAAAGGGTAGTGGATTTTTGGTGTGGTTTTTTAATAACAATATATGTCTCTAGTTTTGTGGTATACTGCATATATTTTTTCAGGTGGGTAATGTAGATTATATTATACTTGGATTAATAGGATATATTTTTATAGGCACTGTATTCTTTGTTTTTTTTTATCACCAACCTTTTCCATCAGATGAGGGGAAATGTTAATATTCAAATGTAATTGTAGAACTGAAAATACAGGCAACAAAATACTGTAACTAACAGAATGTTTTAGCAGTAACAATAACTTTCATGATATAACTATATTATAATTAACTTCATTGTGGATTTTTCTACTAAGAATGCCTGAAATTCTAGTCTATTTTTAACACTGTTAAACATGGCACTCAAATCTTAATTTTGGAGCAAACTGTAATTTAGGGGTCAAAGTTGCTAAATATTGAGGTTCTACAGAAATGTTAGATGAAGCAGCCTTCTCTTCCTAAAAGAAATCTGATATCTTTTCCCCTCAGTCTCAGACCCATGTTTTTAAAGAATTCATTTTAAAATAATTATTTCTTTGTTACTTATGGCAAAATAGATATTTCATTTATTCCATTTTGAAAGCTGCTACTGACAAAATAATGAATAAATTCAGCATAAACTGTTGGGAGATAGAGATGGAGTGTTGTATATTATTTTTCTTTTGTGAACCCAATGACCAGGAATGGAATCATTCAATACATGGAACAAACATTTATCAGTAGAATTGTTAGCCCCCACACTTTCTATCACCCTATACCTCCCCACACTTGTTCAGAAGGAAAATGACAGGAAAGTTGATTATGCACATAAATACGGCCTCATGTCTAAAAGTAAGTGGCAATCGGATGACTGACTTATATAAGATTTTATCAAATTTCTATACTGCCCATCTCACCTGAGTGACTCTGGCTGTTTGCAAACCAAACATAAAATGTTAACACATTAACTGTCTTTACGCACTATCCTTCCATAGCTATAGATTCCAATGGGAAACTGATCATAGCCTTTATTTTATTTTTTCACTAGTGACATAAATGGGATTCATATGTTCTTAGTTCTGACTACATCATGGCATATGAAACCAAGTGTGCACAATATGAAAACAGTAAAAAATATTTGGTGGCAATAATAAAGTAGATTTTTTTTTCAGTTGCCTTGTTTCAACCAAATTCCTGCTTCTTATCATTAATATTTTGGATAGGAGAAGGGAAAATATAGATTAAATAAAGATCCTATAGTAATTTGAATTTGATCACTTTAGAATCCACAGTTTCTTACATCTGCAATCTATTTGCTGTTATTTTGTAAATGAATATATTTAGTTTAATACTTTTTCAGTTATACTTATAGATACTGTATAGGATTTTTGGAGCTAATATTATTAGAGACTGATTCTGTCTGTGGGGTTGTCCTGCTTCCTTTGGCATGCATTTAACTGCCTAGAACTCCATTCCTTTCCAAGCGCCTATCAATTCGATTCTTGGCATCGGCTGATACCAACAGGAATTAGTAATGGCCATTGATATTATAATTTCCCAATTTTCTATTCCCAGAAGGCCAGTACATATCCACAGCTGTGACTATTACACATTGAACAAGCTACTCCATTTTGTTTTAATTTGCCATTGTATCAGTTTTCCACAAATATTGTTGTTACCATAAATCACATCAATATTCAGATGATATAGTTCCTTTTTTATTCAAAATGGGAACTTTGAGAGTGAAAGCTACATGATATATGGGTTTATTTTGACTTATTGTTATTATTATTTCATCTTGCTAAAGTGTATTATTTAACTTGAGAAACGGTATTTCAGAACAAGACATATTTCAATATCTGACCAAATAAACAGAAAAAAATATGTAGCATGTGTTAGCCATAGTCAATAAAACACATAAATTGTTACTGTTGCAAATATTAGTTGCATAAACATCACATTGCTTTAGAAGTAGCTAGCTAACACTGTGCAAAACCTAGAATTCAAAATATGAATATTTTCTGCCTTTGAATATTCTATAAGCCAACAATGTTGACATGAAAGTAAAAGGATAATAAAGAAATACGGTTAAGACCCTTATCTCTTTTTTTAAAAACAACAACAACTATGCACCAGATTCTGTTAAAAAAATTAAACATTATGCATTGGGCATTGTTGTCTCAATATGATGGTATTTATAAGCCATCATATCCTGAGGACACAAGTTTAGGTGCTGTTGTTATACCAAATACCAAGAAGGAGGGTGAAATTCAGTGAAAATAATCCTGCATTCAAGTGGAGAAGAAAAGCTGATTGACAAGTACAATCTACAACATAACTATTCTGGACTTTCTGCTCCATGCTATTTAAGCTCTATTAATCTATTACATGTCTTTACCAGACTTGCCCCATAAATGCTACTAGAGAAAACATCACCCGTTTCTTGCAGATGGTAGCTACAGTAAAATCCTTCCTTTCTTTGTCGCTACTCTCCCAGAAAGAATGCAGGAATTCTTAAAGAGATCTCAAGCTGGATTGCAAAAATATTGTCCGGTGCTCATGTTATGGAGCATGCATTGTGATAGTAACATGAGAATAGCTTCCTACGGTGTAGCAGCCTCATGAACTGCGAAGTGGCTGTGCCAAAAAGCTTAGGCATTCATACCAGAATTAATACCACAATCCAAAAGCACAGCTAGCTCATTTTCAGTGGTCCGAATATAAAACCTCAGCTATAATCACTGAAAAATTAGAAAGTTATTCCTAGCAGACAGGAATGCTTTCTCTAACTATTGTGTCACAGAAACCTGGACAATTAAATCAATATGGACAATAACAGCCTTTCCTTTTCTCTCTCTCTCCCGCCCTCCCTTTTACCCCCTTCTCATGCTCTCAATATGTCACTGCAACAAACTGAAAACAATACTTCTCAAAGTTTGGGCTAATATATTTGTATTACATCCAAGGGTGCTACAAGGCGTTGTTTCCTAAAGGACATTGGGTAGGTCACTCAGCTGCTCACTGTTTCCAGAGTTCCCTGATCCTTCCCAAAATAATATTTTCCATCCATTTATTGATTTCCAGAGAGTAGTAAGTTTGTTTTTCTTTCATATACTTACATATTTATCAATGTAATCAGAGCAAAACTAGTACAGGGCAATCTTAGAATACATCCAGACATTGATTCTAAATAACAGCATGCAGAATAAATAATTGGGTGATATAATAATTATATCTGTATCTAATAATCTGATCTAGTATCACTGGCTTACTTCCTTTAACACATATCTTTAGTTCCATGCTTTTGGAATTTTTTTCCTTCTCTATTCCTCTGTTTCACACACAGAGAATACCCAAGAAACTTGATAAAATGCTTAGAGTACTATTCAACAAAAAGTTTTACTTGGTTATTTGCTAAGCATTTCAATATTAGTTACTCTTAATTACCACTTGTGGCCCACCATTTATTGATGTGTTTGGATATTGCTGAAGTGGCCATTTGCTAGGAACATACAGATATCAAAACTCCATTCTACTTATTTTCTGAATTGGTTCAGTGTGATGTAATGGTTAGGGCATGAGGCTAGAAACCAGGAGACTGTAGGTTCTAGTCCCACCTTAGGCACAAAACCAGCTGGGCAACCTGGGGCCAGTCACTCTCCTTCAGCCCTAGGATACAGGCAAGGGCAAACCACTTCTCAAAAATCTTACCAAGAAAACTGCAAAAGTTTTTTTTAAAAAAAACTTCAGAAGTTAAAAAGAAAGAAATAAAAAATAAAAAGCCAATGATTATTATATTAACTATCCAAAAGCAACTATAAATACTGCCTGTAACCATACTATATAATTACTTTTTTTAATATTATTAATAGTCAAAACTGAGAGAATGGTTTGATATGGAGTATGTGAAGTGATATTACTTGCTTGAGCTAAATGTTTTAGCTTTAGCTGCTCAGTGAATATTGGACTTCTGATGTCACTGAATTAAATAAATATAGTTTACAATTGTACTGCTCAACAGATCTATTGAAATGCACCATTCAACAAGCCCAACTTGGATCAACCAATGCCATTTTAGAGCAACAGCTGAAGGGAGACCCTGGGGAAAAAACAGCACAAACCAAAAGGGCCATTAAATACAATGAAAACTTTTTTTTTTCTGTATTCAAGACATCTTTAATTTTTCCATCATTTGTAATGACACTGTAATATATTTACAGAAGTAGGAGTGACTCCTCCTAGGTATTCATTTGTCTTCCCCTTGGGACTACAGTAAACACAGCAAATGCACTGTGTCAGTTTTATAATACTGAGTGTGTGCCAGAAATATTGAGCTGCAGCCACTAAATATTTGCTTTAAAATAATTTTAACCATCTGGACTTTTTGTTTCCCTTTCTCTTCAGGGAAAGAGTTAGAGTGAAGCAAAAGCCACTCTGCACAAACTGATTTGTGTAGGCAAACTGAAGTTACCAGATCAATAAGAAAGCGACAAGTTAAGGAATGGAAAGATCTATGAAAGATAGGCAAACTGTATTCTTAAAGAAATGAGAAATTTGTTAGCAAATGTTTCTCATGAATGCAGTAAGAGAAAATGTGTTAAGTTTGTAGCTGAAATTTTATTTCTTGAACTTGTCTTGTGTGGTTCTTTTAGAAAAATGAGTTGTAGTCAGCTAGGTAGAAAAGTTTTTTTCATACTAGTAAAGATAATACCAATATAAATATAGGTGATTCCAGGCACTATGCTTCCACTGAGGATTTCAAAGGATTCATAAAATTAACATAGCTTCATATCCTTCTGTGTGGAAATAGCTAAAGGCCCATTTATATGGTGATGTACCGTATTTCTAATTCAGCACTGCCATACAAAAGCAAAATATGTTTTGTACTTTGCTCCTTTTTTCTAAAAAACAAAAACAGAACTCTTCAGAGAAGATGGCATATTAGATAGCCCTCTGATCTTTCTCAGCTTTGTAAAGTAATGAAAAGCAGAATGAACTATAGTATCTTTCCATGTCTAGAAAGTGGGACAGAATGATTAGAAATACTGAACTTCCTACTGTGAGACAAGCCCTCAGTGAGCTTCAATACTAAATAGACTGAATAAACACTTGGAGGTATGCCATAGATTTGAATCTGTTGTAACCTTTTTGGTTTATAGGCTTTCAACTGTATTTTAGTTATCACAATTTGTGCTGTGTATTTAGTAGTCCTACCAAAGGTTTTGATTGCATTTAACTTGGGCTGCGGCCAATTCATTATATATCTCAAGGACAACCTCCCAATTTATGTGCTAACTGAACTCCTAGGCAAAATTGTTCCTCTTCAATTGTCCAGTAATCTGAATCAAATGAGAAAGGACAACATTGATAGCTTTTTTGATGATTTCTTAGATTCATCAGCTTTATTACTAGAAAATATAAGTGTCAGTCTTGAGTAAATATGAAGATTATGTGATGACTGTGGAAAGAAAACATAATACCTTCCAAGTGTTCCAGAATAAACTGTGATTTTATTTTTTTAAAAAAAGCAACCTAGTTCTATGGAGCGCAAGAAAAATCGAGGTACGGTTTCTTGCTTGTTCAAATCAAGTGACCAAAAAACATGATATCCTGTCTGGAGATCAAGTAAATGAGCATTGTGATGTCTAGGAAAACTTTATTTGGAAAATTGTCCAATGCTCATGAACTGACCAAGAAGCTCATAGCCCAAATTCTGGCAATAGTAGCAAATGGAGGGAGGAAAAAAAACACAAACAAAAATATGTATGTTGCCTTCTCCTCTACCTGTAATAATAGGTATGAGACAGGTAACCTGCAGGTTCTCACTAATCAATAATCTTGGGGAGATAACTCTGTATTTGTATTTATTTGTGATTCCCCCCCCCCGAAATGTTAAAGCAAAAGTTAGTTTTCTTTCAGAATCATTGGGGGGGGGGGGAGGAATTGATTTTTTTTTCAGGGGGGGGAAACTTAGTTATTAATTACTTCTAAAGATATAAAGTCACCTTTGAAGATACTGACACATAGTGTATTATGCATAATTTGATTTACTTATAAGGAAATGTTTGATAGATACATTTGAAAGGTACAACCTTATTCAATTATAATTTTGTAGTAACTGAATTCAGAATGTTTTAAATTGTTGTTACATTGAAGCTACACGCTGTTGATCTCTAAGGACTGTAGTATCTCTTCATTTTTCGCCATTTTGGCAGGCAAAAATTAAAACCATCATCTTTGTAATAAGAAAGAAAATATGTGTTTTAATCCCCCCCGCCCAGGTAAAATATACTGTGTGTGTGTGTGTGTGTGTGTGTGTGTGTGTGTGTGTGTGTGTGTATTGCAGATAAATGGCTGGAAAAAACTGAGGGAAGGCAGGCAGAAGAGAACCAAGGATCAGAACTCACGTTTTGTTACATGAGTTGTTGTTTAATTATTCTCATTTTCTGAATCTAAGGAACATCACTATCAACATTCTACACTCCTTCAAATCTATTCCTTTTTCATTCCCATTTTCATGCACTTGTGAAAACTTTTTTTTACATACATTGACATCAGCATTTACTTTTTTTCATGGGTAACTTTACTGATAGTCAATAATTTATTTATTTTTCTCCAAATTTTCAGGAGAAAAAACACACCTTACGGAAAGACTCTGAGAAGATACCTATTTTATTTTTTCCCAGATCTTCAAATGTCTTCTTGTCAGCTCCTTATCAGCAACATCTCAGCAGATAAGAAATTTCAGTTCTTTTTATTTGAGAAAATCCTTGCCCTGAAGACTAAACAACAGTTTAGTTTTCCAAATAATAATAGCTACTTCATAGTACTGCTGCTTTTACTGAACCCAGCAACAATTACAAATAAAAACAGAATATGGATAAAATAAAATTTCTAAGACTATTCTACTGAGATTATATATAGAGAGGTGGATTTTCTAACTGCCTCTTAATATGTTAATTAATATATTCCTACTCCCAACCCTCATAATGAATTTAGAGAATGAAGCTTAAAAAAAGCATTTTTTTAAAAAAATTCTTACTTCCTAGGCTTCTGGATTTATCATTATGATATGTGTATGTGTAAATAATAATTTATAATTGCTTGTAATGTGAATTAAATTTCCTTACAGGGAAACAAGCTCATTTTCAATATTATTTTTGGGTGAATGTATTGGTCATAAATATTTTGCATGTATCTTCCTTTAAAAAGCATATATGTGTTATACTGCTTTTCTTCTGAAGGATTCCTTTTTTTTACCAGCTTTTATGTATTTATTATCAATTTGCAAGGATGCCAGTTTAGCACTGATGCATACAAATTAGATACCACATAGATAGGAAGGGAAATCATTTATTAACAAAATAGATCAGCTGAATAGAGCATCTCTCTCATAGCTCTAGAAGAGAATTTTCTTATTGCTTTATATACTGTAGTATTAAGCTGCATCCAATTTATTGTACATTAAGAACAATTTACTTTCATTCCATTTAAAATATTCAGGGTTTACCTCAAGATTTAAAATAGGTAGCCACAAGGTAAAATGTGTAACTATGTGAGTGTGAGAGAATACAATCACTCACACACACACACTTATACACACA
>JANHFL010009169.1:20846-33828 GCA_032468155.1 Oxyrhabdium leporinum | reverse complement strand
GCTGTTTCCGTGCTGTGCCCGGTCCTGAAACCTGATTGAAACGGGTCTAGATATGAGGCTTCCTCTAGATGCCGAGGGAACTGTCTGACCACCACGGTCTCAACAACCTTCGCCAGAAATGGCAGGTTGGAAACCGGTCTATAACTATAACTATAATGAAGGCTGACCATACCCTTGTTGGGAAAAAAAAGAATACTAAATATGCCTGGCCACTGGATAGTCCTCAGTCTGACTGCTGACACAGCTACTCTCGAAGACTGCTGGGGGCTTCTCAAATCCAAAGTCTTCTAGGTCTCAGCTGGCCATCATACTGTAACAGTTCAAGTGGGTCATTTGAAAAGGGATATCCCATTTACTTTTAACTAAGGATTTAATTAAAAAAATATTATTGTTGTTACCAGCATCACTGTCTTCATCACCGCATCCAGCATATTATCCAGCCTGCAAGATAGCTATAAATGCTAGAATTAAAATTTGAATAATACTGAATAATAGAAAATACAACTAGCTGTTTGCACCCAAGTTGAGTTAAGTGATTTTGAATAACTGCGGTTATTCTATAATTGCTAGCCTCCATTGACAGCCTAGACTGTGTTGTTTTAGGCAGTGTTTACAGTGGAGTGCAACACTTCAACACAAGCTGATCCATTTATCTGAGTTTATTATCTGTATTTGGACTTGTACTCTCATGGGATTCAGTGCCTTTTGCTACTGTGTTGTGGAAAAACACTCTTTCAAAGGTTAGGCTATCACCACCTCCCATCCAGGCTGACGTGGACAGGCCATAACTGACAAGAAAGCCCCTCTTTACTCCTAATGCATCCCTTTTGATTAGCTGATGGGAACTGTCACAGTGACCGGCTTAGAAGGTAAGTTAGAAACAAGTAACTCAAATAACATCTCAGTAAGGTCATTGACTTTGACTGCCAATGGGAACTGGGGCTTGATAGAGTCAGACAGAGAACATTCCACAATTAAGGAGCTGCTGT
Source organism: Oxyrhabdium leporinum (assembly GCA_032468155.1). Lineage (NCBI taxonomy): Eukaryota > Metazoa > Chordata > Lepidosauria > Squamata > Cyclocoridae > Oxyrhabdium > Oxyrhabdium leporinum. Next base: position 32,839 of record JANHFL010009169.1, on the reverse strand, counting down.
TTGCTATGGACAAGTATGTTTTAAAGGTACTGAAGTGTGGAGGTTCTAATAGAAGCAAAAAGGATTCAGTGAACAGTCCTATGTTTCCAATAATACTGGATGAGGAGTGATAGGTATGACAGAGGTGGTTATAGCTTGATCCTTGGCATAATATAATGAAAAAACTTTCACCAGTCTTGAGACCTCTACATATTGGGAATATGACTCACAAATTTGCCAGCCAAATACAGGATTTATAATCTCCATACTTCTAGGTGGGCTCAGATTGGAGAAAAAAATATCCCATTTATTTTCCAAAGGATTTGAGGGATTTAAATGAGATTTTTCTCATCAGAGTATTCCTTCCAGTTCATTTCATATATTGTACAGCAAAAATAAATAGCAAAATAATATTGTAGTGCACAAAAACAAAAAGCATATACTAGTCACCATCTATAGCAAAGAGAACGTAAGTATTTATTTTTCAAATGTCTATGCCACTAATTTTATTCTGGCTCATAAATAAATATTATTGTGATTTATTGAGTTTCTACTTTCTAGAGGCACTTCTGGTATATAAATATAGTTTAAGTAATACCACATTTTCTAAATGCTTTGGACTCTAACATCCATAAGACAATTGTCATCCTGGATCTATTGTCTGAAACAACCAGAGATCATCAGGTAGTATAGTCTGTTGTATGTCCCTTGAGGAATATAATATATAGAATTGAGTTTTGGATTGCCCCACAAGATGCATCTTCTTTTATTTATACTAAACTAGTCTTATATGAAGGGGAGGAGAAGGAAAACAGCTGGATAAAGCTGGATAAAGAAGAGGGGATTATGGCATAAATCGTGGCAAGTTCTCATGACTGGACAAGAAAGGATGAGAAGTGAAAATATGAATTAAATGAAGCCCAATACAGGTAGTCCTTGACTTATGACCACAATTGAGCCCAGAATTTATTTTGCTAAGTGAGATATGTATTAAGTGAGTTTTGCCCCGTTTTATGACTTTTCATGCTACATTTACGAAGTGAATCACTACAGTTGTTAAATTACTTACACAGTTATTAAGTGAAACTGGCTTCCCCATTGACTTTGCTAGTTAGAACATAACAAAAAATGATCACATGACTCTAGGACACAGCAACCATTATAAATATGAACCAGTTATCAAGCATCCGAATGTAAATCAGGTGACCAAGGGGATGCTGCAATGGTCATATGTCACTTTTGACCAAAATGGTCCCTAAACAAACTATTGTAAGCTGAGGACTATCTGTCCTGGAAAATAGAAATAAATATATTTTGTTTCTGCCAAGTGTTATGTTTCTTCTCTCTGATGTTCAACAGTTTAAGCAGTTTAAGCAGTCTAGACAGCTACTCCCATTGCAAATAATAATTTTCAAACCATTCCACTCTCTACATTATCCTTCAATTACAGTCTATGCTAAAAAAGAAGAACAACACAATACCAGAGCAACATCCTAGGACCACAATATTTGACTGTGAACCTCCAAGAATAAAATGCTCTCAGTAACTGGGAATCCTTTTTTAGTACATCAGTTTGGGAAACAGTTTGAACTCCTTGCATAGCAGTAAAATGCACATGGAAAGGCACAGAATAAGTCTAGTGGGGTGGGGGGGGGGAGATCAAGCTCACACATTTATCATGAATGTACTTTTTCTCCTGCATCCCACGTAGGTAAAAACATTTGAAAAAGTATATATTTACTTCTTTGCTTCTCAAGATAAATACCATAAACTATTGCTGCCAATTCCAGTTTTTTTCTTTGTTTTTCTGTTTAATCAATGATTCTTGATGTGTTTTAAATAGAAAATCTCCAAATTAAAAAATAGGGGGAAATATCAGGAAGGACATAACTGCAATTCACAACACTGAAAAAGGATCAGCTTTGATTTCCGGATATATATTTTTTCCCCAAATATTTTCCCCAAAATAAATCTTCATCTTTTAAGGGCCATCCTCTTTCACTGTTCTTTGCAACAGTTTAGCAATAGCATTGGCAATAGCACTTAGACTTATATATTGCTTCACAGTGCTTTACATCCCTCGCTAACTGGTTTACAGAGCCAGCATATTAACCCCAACAATCTGGGTCCTCATTTTACTGACCTCAACAGGATGGAAGGCTGAGTCAACTTTGAGCTGGTGAGAATCAAACTGCCAAAATGCTGGCAGTCAGCAGACAGCAGAATTAGTCTGATTACACAGTGTAGTGGTTAGAATGCAGTAATAATTTAGATACAGGGAATATTTATATATACTATTAGAAAGGGAATGAGTCAGATACAGATGCATCCTGAAGTGAATACAACTGAATCAGAAGGAAGTAGGGAATTTTGGAACAAAACGGCAGGGACACTGATAGGTATTAAGCAATACAAGTATCAGAATTGGCATTGAAGTCTTCTGGCCCCTTTCACAATCATCTATTAGTAAAAATGTTTATTTGGGCCCAGATGTATATAAAATTAAATTATATTTCCACTGGGATGGGGAGAGAGCTAGAGTAATTTAAATTGGAATCTTTGGAAGTTGTCAGGCTCTAGTTTTGCTATCCCCTAGTATCTGATAATAAAAGTCCAATATATCTTCATCATTTTGGTCCTTCAAGGACTATCTAAACATAACTTGCAGCTTTAATGGTCTGATTTAATGTAGACAGTAAATCATATTATTACTTTCAAAAGACCCAAATGTAGGTGGAAAATATAGATTAAACAACTACATACCAATAAAGACCTGTTTCTACTTTGTTTTTTTGTTTTTTTCATTTTTAAGGCAAGAGTATTGAAAGCTGTTTGGGAACAAGGAATCCCACTTTTGCTTTTTGCTTTATTGAAAACTGTAGGACAGAGGACTAACAAATAAAATAGTAATGTATTGTTTTACTGATCCCTCCAAGGGATACACAAGAACATTTAAGACTACCTTATAAAACAGTTTATGCTAAGATACTGTATTTGTTCAAAGCTATGTACTACATTTGTTGATGAGGAAGGATTTGAAGTTGGGTTTCTCATACTTCCACTTATTTTGGAAAGCATACATGTTACCCTGCCCTTATTTTCATTTCATGCAGATAGTAACGAAAGTCACGAGAAAAAAAATCAGCTTGCAAATATTTGTGGGAATCCAGAGTATTCATAGTGAAACCTTCTATAAAATGGTTTTTAAGTTCCTTATGAATGGGGTTCTAGAAAACAGCAGTGTTAAAGGTATTCAGGAACTTTGGGGACACATATATGTGGACCTGAGTAGACCTCTGCAAATCAAATTCAATCTGACTCAAACTTTTGATTCAGTTTGGCTAATACAATCCATCAGATCAAATCAACAAACTTGTATGATTTGTTTTGACTCACCCAGGGCTTCAACAATATTGCTGATGGACAAAGCAAGAAATTCATCAAACACATTCAGTAAACTATCCACTTGAACCAGGCTTGTGGGTCAGATCATTTTAACATGTCCTCCATCTCTGCAGAGGTTTAGAACAAATAGAATTCTAAAAATCTTGGATGCCTCCAAAAGTGGGATTTTCCTCCTGTCTTCTCATGACAAAGTGAAATATAGATCCCTAATCAGGGAAACCTGATTTTGCAACCTCTACTAAGAGGCTGCAGAAAGGTGTAAAGTAGACACTCCCAAAACATGGCCCATGGACCACATACAGCCATGGTCAGCTAGTAATACAGCCCCACAAATCATAAACTTTTAAATGAAGGTATTTATATATTTTAACAATATTATATATTATGGCCGAAGACAATTCCTCTTCATTCAGTCCAGGCAAACCCAAAGGTTGTATAACCATGGTGAATGGGGTCCATTGGCATGTCAGGAAAGATGATGGATCCCCAGCTTACAAAACATTGTTCTAAGCCTCTGACAAGCATATGAACTGGCAGAAAAATTACATCTGCCCTTACTCAATTACTAATTGAGAGGGAAACAGTTTAGGACAAGACATTTGGAGCTTATCCTAAACCAAAGGTGCTCCAGGCTTTGAGAGAGATGCCAAAGGCTAAACTCCATGACTGCTTAGAGTGAGGGTTTGGAGTTAGGTATCTGTTTTTGTGTGTTTGTGCGTCTCTCTCTCTGTGTTATAATTTAGATATGATCTACAAGGAAGAGGCAGAGGAAGAGAACCTGGTAAAAATCTTTTGTGAAATTAGGGAGGAGGTCCTTCCTCTACCTGTTTTAAGATAAATGCTGTTATAATTCATCCCATATCTGCAGTCACCATGACTACTAAACTCCAAAATAGTTGAGGGTGGTAATAACACCAACTAATCCAGAAGAGAGGAAAATCAAACCGTCTGCAAAAAACTGCCAAATGAACTCCCTAAATGATCAATAATTCCATATTTACCTTTATCTTTAATCATGAGTTTAAATTTTCCAAGAATAATTAAGACACACAGAATCTCTCATCTATGTTTATCTCTCCTGTTGCTACTCAATGGATTAAGGAGGCATATACTTTAAATTGAACCACATAACTATGCAGACTGCATAAGATTTGCTGCAAGCTATTGACAGATCAATTCTCACAACTTCAGAAGCCTTATACACTTTACAGTTAATTCTGTCAATATTTTGGAGCATATCCCTTGAGAAAGGAAGGGCAAAGGAATATTTCAAGAGACAAAATAAATGAAAGACTGACTCAAAGGTTGTGGTACCTAAATTAAACTCCAGTACTGGGCCACACATAACTCTCATTTAATGTATGTGAAAGGTTTTTTTACATTTCTCAAGTTCTCTCTTACCTAGCACACTGAATCTTGATCTATAAATTGCCCTGAACTTGTGAAATCCAGCATAATAAGCCAATGCATATTTATTGACCAGACTGCAAGTCATAATCATTTAGGTCTTTGAACAAGCAATGGAATTTTGTCACACACAATTTCTTAGTTTAAATAATTAAACTTACTAAGGATATTCTTCTATCATGTATATGGAGAAAGATTTCCATTTGGAAAGAGAGGGGTCAAATCAAACTCTTGGTCAACTGAGAGTGAACATTTATAAGTTATTTCTACAATTTAAGTTGCCCTTCCTTGTTTTGCCTGGACCTAACCCATGCTCTGGGGCAGCTGTCTGCAGTTACTTAATTCTTTAGGGGTTAAATCATATCTCTCTTTCTTTTTCTCGTTCTCTTTGTGTTTTGTAAATCCTGAATGGCAGTTTCATCAATGTCATAGTCCTTTGGGAAGTATGAGCAACCAGCAAAGGAAATAGAACGTGCTGGACTTGAAATAGTTAGAGTTTGAAAGATTGTAAATTATTTCCTATTGCCAGCTGACTTGAATAGATGGAATAGTAGGGTACTGTAGCTCACAAGAATGGCTGGAACTATAGGGGGGGTCTGCAGTCCATCTTTCTAATAGGCAATTAAGAAAAAGCTCACAGCTTGTGTTTAAGATCACCATTGCCTGACATAGGAAGACTAACTTAAAATTGCCTGGTTACAAATCATTGATACAATATCTCATTTAGTTCAGACCTAAGATTCCTTGGCTATTATAAGATCTTTATAGTTTTGCAAACTTTGGTTCTTGACTTGCTGAGAATAATTGTGATGGGAAGAAGTAATAAAGCAAGAATATAGTATTCAATCTGCATTAAGAAAGGACTTTTTAATTCAATAGTTTGTCATTAAACTGATGTCTTTGAGAACCTCACAAGCAGTAAAGGATGTGAGTACGTTCTCCCATTTACATAACTCGGAGAAGCCAAAAGACTAACTGCCTTTGATGTTGGAAGTAAGAGATAGCTACTGTGATTAGTAATAATTGATACCCATTACCAGTGGTTTAAAATCTTTTTAAAGTCTTCCAATTTAATTATCATCTTGGGGCAATGAATCTCATATCTCGAGTAAGGAAAATGTGATGCAATACATTCTTTTGTCTATCCTGAATTCCCCTTAAGTACAGCTTCACTGAATTGCCTTAGCATCCCACCTTGCATAATTTTATAGCTCTCTATAATGTTTTCCATATGTATTATTTTTTTCTAAATGAAAGAAACTGCAAATACTGTGTTCATTATTTATTGAGAGTTGTTTCAGCCTCTAGATAATTTTAGCTGCTATTTTCTATACTGTTATTAGCAATGCAATATCCTCTCTCCATTCCTTTTTAGAATAGAATAGAATTTTTATTGGCCAAGTGTGATTGGAAACAAAAGGAATTTTAAAGGCAGTTACCAGCTATAGGCATCATACTAAGATTTGTATAAAGGCATTACACTAATGCTAATTTTATTTTAATTTCTTTTTAACTGTAAGTATTCTTTTGTGATCTAATGATTAAGTGGACAAAAGGCATTGTAAGTAGCACCAAATCTATATGTCTGTCTGTCTGTCTGTCTGTCTGTCTGTCTGTCTGTCTACTATCTCATATCTCTCTATCTAATACACCCACACACATTGTCTCTCTCTCTCTCCATGTATGTATGTATGTATGTATGTATTATACACACACACACATTCAATTTATATGGTTACCTATCTCAAATATGACTGAACAGCTAACAAGGAATAAAAACTTGATCTAACAGGACAGGTAGCCAAAACCAGGAAAATCTCCAAGTTATCAATAGCAAAATAAAATGTAGATCATAAAATACACTCCTCAAGGATAATGTTCAGAGAGAAAGAGGGAGTGAGTGAGAGAGAGAGAGAGAGAGAAAGAGAGAGAGAGAGAGAGATGGAGAGAGAGAGAGAGAGATTGTGCCAAGCAGTATCTTATCTTTCAAATTCTTGCTAAAATAGTTTGTTTATCCCCATCTATTAAATGCTAGATTTTTCTTTGGTTGACAATGAATAGATGTTGATTAATGTTATGATTTATATAGCCAGTATAATCAGTAGATATTTGTTTTGAGCTATTAAAAATAAAATCCAAGAAGAATGATAAATGATCCCCAACAGAAATGTCATAGCTTCTGAAATCAACACTTAATCCTAGAAAAGATACTTATTAAAATGTGTGGCCTACTTTGAACATAATGCTCTCTTTTTTATCTTTAACAATTATTTCCCTGCTGTTTCAAGGAAGAAGAATATCTTGCTCAAAAATGATGAATTCTATCTTACTTTTGAGCTATATGAAGATTATCATTTTGCGTCATTACCAAAAAGGATGCAAAAATGTGCTGTAAACAATTTTCAAACTTTGCTAAAATCAATATCATGCTCTGAAAGTGATCATTTTTTTGTAGAAAGCATGTTTGCTGTACCTATAACTTGAATGCAAAGTAGGATGATTAAAAAGTTTATAAAAAGCTTGTAAAGTTCCTAGTGTCTGTCCGTCCGTGTTCCCCCCCCCCCCCATGCCTACAGCTTAGGCTGCTCTTATTATCAGCTTGAAACAAATAGAAAAAGATAATAGGGAAAGGAAGACTTTAGTAAGGAAATAGTTGACTCCTGGCTTCCTGGAAATAATAAAATAGTTAAGGTCCTAATCCTGCTAAGTAAAAATAAATAAATAAAGGACAGTAGATTTCCCCAATGCTCATTTTGATTTAGCATTAAAATCTCATAACTTCTATCACTTCATTGATTTCCCCAGAACTACTATTATAGTTTGGTGCAGTGGTTAAGACATCAAGCTACTAGTGGAAGACCATGAGTTTTAGTCCTGCCTTAGGCACTAAGCCAAATCTTGCCAAGAAAACTGCAGGGGCTTGTCCAGGCAGTCACCAAAAATTGAACATGACTGAATGGAAGGGGAAAAAAACAAAAGGAATTGGCAACCAGATCTTTCCCAGCCTTGCATCTCCAGATGGGAGCAATCCAACTGGCATTGTCACAGGTTGTCAAATAGCTGCTTAAAAGGACAGGAGATGCAATTGTAGAGAATCATGGGAGAAGCAAAATTTGTGAAGAGCTGCTCATGGACATTGATTTTTTAAAAATCTATCTGAGCTTTTGGGGATATATAATGCAATTTTACCAGGTTAGCATTATTTAATGTTTTATATTTGTTATTTTCTATTGCATTTTGTTTAAAATGAATAACCATCTATGTTTAAAACAAACATTAATACTTAAACATTTTCTTGGCCATTACCATTGCCATTATTATCACTATAACTGTTGCCACTATTAATATGAATGATAAACCATCTTGTTGGAATTGCCTATGCTAACACTTTCTCATTAAGCATTAGTCCCCTTTCATTCTCTCTTTGGCAGTTTTCACAACTTCAAAAGATGTGATGTGTCCCTTTCTAGCTTTGTTTGCCCAACAGATATAATTGACTATAGCCTCCCTCCCTTGTGCTTAACACCTAAGGCTTGGCTATAATCAAGCTTCTCCATGCCCTTCTATTTAGAGGTTCATATCGCTTGAAGTTGTTGGTTCAGGTTCATTATATGATAAAAGAATGCGGTAACTTAGCTCCATTGACTGATCAGTATCTTATTATTGCCTTCAAGCCACAGCCATCTTTACAATACTCAGACTTATTAAAACAAAATCCAAAGCAGCCAAATAAAGACTTCTTCACTTACAAATGGTTGTTGGCTGCAGCAGCTCATAACTTAGCTGAAGAGGGTCAAGTTATATCTAGCTGTCAATGTGAAGGGCAAATTGTCCTTTTCTACAGCCACTCACATTCAAGATTAACATTTATGGACTTGATCGAAGCACTTCCTTTGGCTGCTCATGGCTTTTAAAAAGATTTTCAACCTGGAATGGAATGGCATCGGCAGAGCACTGAAGGCTGCATTGTTCTGGGACTTCTCCTTGCATGACTTCGCATATGTGTATGTAATTTTTATTGATGTTTTTTTAATTTCTTCACCTCAGTGTCATCCCCACTCTTCAGAAACATGTCAATCTGTCATTCTCTCCACCCAAAAGCAGCTTTAATGATTTTAAAGCTGATTCTGTGCAGAAGAAATAAAATCTGGTTCTTTTTTCTTCTTAACAGTTATCTTCTAATTTGATGCAAGAGAATTTCCTTTAGAGATTTCTTTCAAAGGAGAAAAGAATATGATACAATGTTGATGTGGCAAGGGATAGATGTAAATGTCCCGTCTTTCACTGTGCATTTAATCACTTTATCTGCAACATCTCTGGTTTCCCATGCTTCCATATACAATGGAGTAGCACTTACCTAGGCAGAGCTGGTATGCAATTTGGGAGTCCTCTCAAGCAGATAAGAACCATGGCTAGAGAGGGCTTTGCACTGATTCATCTTAGGGCCAGTTGCACCTATTCCTGGACCAGAAGGCCTTACTTACAGCCACCCATAACTTGGTAACTTCCCACTGAATTGCTACTGTGCACTCTACCTGGTGCTGTCCTTGAGAATAACTGGAAAATACAACTCCATTGCATTATGTAACTGTGGCACACTGAGTTTTGGCACCTCTCAGTTTACCCACTCCATTGCATGTGCTACATTGGCTTTCAGGTTCTTTCCAAGTCTGATTCAAGGTGCTGCTTATTTGCCAGGTTATTTGCAGGACCACTTCACCTGAGGATATCTGTTCATTCTACCATGTCAGATAGCATGGACATGCTTCAGGCCCATAAATGTTGCCATCTAACAAATAGCAGATCTGTTGGGTAACTTTTCTTTAGTAGCCCTTCCTCACTTGGATCCAGCAAGGATAAAGTGGGCTAGGGCGAGGTTACAGCCCAGGGATTGCAATTGTGGATCAGTTGGGGAGTGTTGGTTAGGTTTCTGACGTGGTAGGATAGACAGATATTTTTGAGAAGGGATTGGTTTTATTCTTCTAATAGGTTTCATGAAAGTTTTGTGAGCCACCCAGAGTTGTGATGTATAAGACAGTGGCCACACAAAAGTAAGTAAGGATGGAAGACATCATAAAATAATGAGGCTTTTTTTCAAATGGAAAATGTGGGCAGTTAGGAAGGCTTCAGAGGGATGGAAAGCTGAGTAACAGGAAGCTCATCATGAGTGGATAGAACATCCTTTAACATCTCCAAAAAGTAAACTCAAGAACCCTATCTGAAGAATTCTAACCTCCTAGGAATTAGGCAGAAAAACAGACACCTCTGTCACAAGGAAGAAAAACTTGTGAAAAATTGGAAGACAAAGTTTGGCAGAGCTAATGGAAAATTCTTGGTCCGGGGAAAAAATAAATTTCTAATTATTACTTCCTGACATTCATAGAGATGAACATTGCAATGTCTACTGAATTCAGTCAATGCAGAATTTGAAGCTAATTTGTTCATAACTTTTCAGGTGAAAGAAAACGCCAGGAAGGTAATTATCATTATCAGTACCTTCTACATTTAAATTCCCTCTAAGTTCACTATTTCTATCCTCCTCCTGCCAATAAACATACCTCTAACCAGAATAATATGTTATGCATTTAAATGAGTGGGTACAAACAAAAGTTTAGGACAGAGTAAATATGCCAGCTGATAAAGCGTTACAATTTTTTTTTCCTTTTAAACATCTACAGAATCAGTAAAAAAAGGGTGAAATTCCAAGGCTTAAGAAAGAGACAAAAGAGCCTGAAGAATCACGCTACCCTAAAATTCAAGGCAATTTGAAATGTTTCACACTACAAAAGCATCTGTAGAGATTGGGAAGGATTTTAAAGAATCTGAAATAGAGGGCTGAAATGCTCTGGTTAAGGGTTTCTATTATTTTTTTAACAGACCATATAACACCAAGGCCAGACAGCAAGAAAATTTATATTTTTTAATGACAGAAGATGTAAGAAGATAGAAGAGAGAACAGCTGCCTCCTTCAGCCTCCTCTGCATCTTAGCAATACTCGGGAGCCTTGTATGCAAAGCTGCATGAAGGTAAAAATGAACATTGTTCTAGAGACTCTTTGGAAAACATCCTGCAACGCTGCCTTGTTTTTCTGGTTGTGTGTGAAGCCTGATGGTTGAATTTTGAACTGCTGCTTTTCTCCCCATTATGACTCATTTCTGTAATTGTCTATCTCAGAAGTGAAGTAAAAATGGGGAGTGATAGAATGATGTATTATTTCTCTCTTAAAGTATGTTGGATAGTATGCTTAAAGGAAGCATGTAAAAACAAGAAGAAAGGGCGGGAAGACCTAATCTCATCCTTCCCTTATATTTTTGGAAAGACTGAAAATGGGAATGGATTTTTTTCATAACATGAAGAAATTAATTGCTCTGTTTTTCAGGCAGCATAGACTGTTTAATTTAGTGAATTACCTAGCTAGCATTTCAGACTTAGGGTTTTTCTTTTTTTCGGTGGGAGGCATAAAATTACAACCTTTCTAATCTCCTTGCCTGCCCTATAAGTAACAAAGAATCATGTTCATTCAGGCTGAAAAGGCTTCAAAAGGAATTATGAGAAATTATAAATCTGGCTTTCACCTTTTTTCCACTTTTTACTAAGGTGAAATGCCTCACCTACTGAACTACGTACATTTGGAAGGTTCTGCTGGATAAAAAAGAAATTCTACACATGCAGAAACAGGCTTAAAACATAGATGCAATAACTGCCTATGCAAGAATTCTAGGGGGAAAACATTCTATGATATTTAAGTTCTAATTAAAATAGGGGAGATACCAAGATTCTGATTGGCTGGGACAGTAAGTCATTCTCTCAATCAGGTGAAGTTTTATTGTGGTTAATTGTTGAGGAAATAAATTGTACATATGCTCAGAGCCTGTGGAATATTGCTATGATTGTCTAATGGATAGAAAAGACAAGCAGCATTTAAAATTTCATCATCATCATTATCATCATCATCATGTATTATCATGAGAAAATGTTCTGAAACTCGTCACTGGGTAATTCACTCCATCTGGTACAGTAACCAAATTTCCACAGTGATATTGTTATTTTGCATTCATGTACTGTTCTGTAGTTTACTGGGCATTCCTTTACTCAAAATGTTGGAATAAATTATAAATTAAGAGAGGCCAAGGTGAGCCTTTTCAGTTTAAAACCAAAAATGATTTGTTCATGGGTTGCAAGTTGCTATTTGGACTTATGCC
>JANHFL010009169.1:0-20746 GCA_032468155.1 Oxyrhabdium leporinum | reverse complement strand
GGTAAATCGGATGGGTTTTGGAATAGTAATTAAAGCTATTCTAGATAGGACAGTATTGCTTTTGAAGAATCAGCTTTATCTTTCTACCTGGAGGAGCAACTTCAGGAGCAATACTTGGTCCATGAGGAAGTACAGTAGTAAATATGCTGATTAGCACTCTCATCTGTAGGAGGGCTATAATGATTACTTATTTGTTTCCTGGTACATTTCAAAGTGGCTGCTTATCTGGTTTCAGTTTGTGGTATCTTAAATAGTTTCCTTGATTCTCATCATATTCTGGGTGTGTGGATGTCAATTTTCCAGCCAATTTGGTCATCCCTGAGAATTCTGGAAATTGAAATCAATGCATCCAGTGGATGCACTGAACGGAAAAGACTGCTTCTTCCCATTCTGGCCTACTCATATCTGGAGAGCTGAAGGTAAGACCTTTTTCTCTGTTCCAAGTATGGTGGAGACATGATTGATGATAGTCAGAGAAAGGCTATTTTATGTGGTCTCACCTAAATTGTGTACTTTGTTGCCCAGGTGATTCAGTTGGTCTCCTTTAGTGAAAACTTTTAGATAGCTGTTTGTTTTATCGCATGGATATACATTCATTCTAACTGCTGCAACTCTATTATACTAGTTGATACTTTTAAATTTTTATTACTCTTAATGACTAGATTTTGCTAATTGTCCCAAGTCATGCTTCAGTATCATAAATAATATATGTGTTCAGGGGCAATTGGTATGTTCTCCACCTTGAGTTGCATATAAAAAATTGCATGATAAAAATCTAATAAATGCATGTACCTGTTTGTAGCTTAATAGACATCCTTTTTAATATCTACCTTGTTTCTTCCTGCCCATTGTCCCATTCTCCTTTTATTTTTTTTCTGCCAGTAAATAGAACTTAACCACTTGCCAGAAGCTTGTCCCAACAGTTTTTATAAGACTTCTGAAGTTAAGCCAAGTTACATGCAGTCCTAGGAAGTTAAATCAAGATTACATGTAGTCCTATCCCTGAGAAACTGTTACATCTTTTTTTCCTTACTGTCCAATATATCTGGAGGTTTAATCCAAAACAGCAGCTACTGCTTTCCAAAGAGCTGCTATTCAATATTCCTCATGTTTCAACAGGAGATAAGGTATGTTGAAATAGCATCTCTCAGGAAACAATGTATACCCTCTACATTTCAATGCACATGAATATTGCCCTTTTAGAAATGGACTACAGTAAGTAGAAGTCCAATTGCACTGAAGTTGGCATACAGAGCTTGACAATTTGAAATCTGCCCATTCACTTCAGCTGTGGAGATGGTGTGTATCCAGAAAATGATGGGAAGAATATTCCTTCCAGTTGAATGGGAAAATTGGGAGGAACTTTCTTCACATCTGCAGCACACATCCAGCTCTGAAGGGGTTATTATGGCCCCTTCCACATAAAGAATAATTCCGCCAAGATTATGTATCCTTGTATGTCCTCAAGATAATAGGAGTCTTCTGATCCATTCGTTCTAGAAACCAAGTTTCCATGGTGCCCCCTCATTTCTCACAAAACAGAGCAATATCTTTGTATCTCTGCAGCAATAGCTGGCTTGCATTTTCATCATATTGATTTATTTATATAATTTATATAGTTGCCCGTCACACCTAGGTGACTCTGAGTGTTACAAAATTAAAACAACCACACAAAATAACCGCCAGCATTCAAGAAAACCATTCACCCCACTTACCACCAACAGCAACAGAGCTCATCCACCCCATGACACAAATGCCACATGTTTAACGCTTTGCAAAATGGAGTCCTCAGAATCTCTAAGGGAATGCTGTTCCATAGGGCAGGTATTTGATTCCAGGGTCAAACAAGGTGACATTATTTAATAGAAGGGACTCTGGGCATGCCCTCTCCACTAGATGTGGTGGGATGGACATACAAAATGGGGAAAAGCTGGTCTGGAAATAGTCTGGGCCTATGCTGTTTTCTCCCTGCCACAAATTGCAAAGTGAAGAGCAAAGTGAATATGGGAAGTGGTAACAGTCTCCCCGATTGGCTGGCTGTAGGGAATGCTGGATCATGGAAACAGGGAAAAGTGTGTCTCTTTATAGAGAATTATGCAGTGAGGCAAACACAATCATTACACTGAGGGGCTGAGGTACTTTGGTATTCATAAGAAGCTATACAGTATGTAAAGCTTCTCATTTCCAGGGTCGTGCCATGACTATTAAGCATTTGCTGTGGCATCACAGTGAAAAAATAAAACAGTAATTGCTAGTAACACAGCAAACTGAGGTCACTGTGGCTGCTATTTGCATTTATCAATATGAAAAATAAAGAGTAACTCTCTGTAAATATTGGCACAATATATAACTGAGATTTCCTTAGATGGCTCAAGAAGGAGAGATTAGTATGGAAATGTAGCACTAGGATACTATATTAATTACCTGTGAAACACTTGCAGAATAAACACACATGGAAAAATCTCATGTAGCAACAACACACCAAACCTAGACATTCTATTTATTTGGATCCCTTAAAATCCAGAAATTGTCATTTCACTTTCATAATATTTCTTTTTCCAAAATATTTCTTTGACATATTCCCATATCTCTTCTTTTGAAAATCAAGCTCATTCAAGTCTCAGTTCTAAAAAGATTTGGATACAGAAGCCCCAAAATGAGGCTGGTTCAAATTAATTATGATTAAATAAATTGGAAGTTTGTTTGCCTTATGAGTTGTCATACTCCTGGATGTTTACTGGTGTCTTGAAGCTCAAATTTGAAGTTATTGTTAGGATGACAGTTGCAGACATGCTAATTTTACTTAATCTGAATACTTTCCAAATTATTTTAATAATGTGAAAATGATCCCTCCTCCATTCTCCAGACTATACCCACTGTTGCAATTCTTAGGCAAGCTTGGTATAATATAATTCGAATAGAATCTCATGATAATATGAACAGAGCACGAACAAAGTTGCAAACTTGAGCAAGGGTGAAAACTAAACCAAATCCATTGTGTGCAGCAACTAAGAATTCCAGTGATTTAAATGTGAGCCCTATTTTTAGTAAAATCGAAGTTCAAAATGTCCGTGCCTTTTTCTCCCACCTGAGCAATGTAACAGGCTAGATGGGGCTCTCTTTTGGAAGTAAAGCCAAGTTCCATCCATCAGATTTTGGTAATGGACAGATCAAGTATCAAGATGTTTACTTATGACCATGCTCTTACACTAAATTTCTTAAGTGTGAAGCCCTTAACTTTTCAACACAGATTCAGAGTTAATTCCAGATATAATGACTGGAGAGCCATCAGTTTAGAAATTCTTAGACAGGCCCACCTTGCTGCTTTTGCTGCTTCTGCTGCTTATTGCTTTCTTGATACCTAGCCTCAGTTTTCTAGAAAAGATGTTCTAGCAGGCACCTGTATTTTCAATACAGTATAATTTCTTGGATTTTATCATTATAATTTACTGTTACTTTTCTTTTTAGTCTGATTTACAATATCAGATAAATGTGCCACTTAGAATCTAGAGTGGTATATGAGGCTAGTAAATAAATGGTGTATGAGTCTAGTAAATAAATAAAAGATTACATAAGTGAATGCCACCTCTCTGAAGACACTGACAGTTGCGTTGTTGTCAAATCAAACAGAACGTTCCAGTTTTGATATTCGGAATCTAGTCAGCAAGTTAAAAATTATCTAGTATCTTAACCCATCTAGAAAAAGGAGAAAGGCACAGTCTAATTTTCACTACTTGTGCATTTGGATTGGCTAAAGGCGATTGGATAAATTATGTCACAAAGGATCATTCTTGAAGATTCAGTGTTATTTCCAAGTTCAGGGTAGCGCTTCTTCAAGTATTTCTGAAGTATCCAGTTGGACACTGTGAGAAACAAATGGAGAAATTAAGATGGGTTTCATCTTGATTCAATAGTGCTGTCTTTATGTTCTCATGTATTGAAATTATCTTTTAAAACAAAAGACAAGTTTAATATAGTTGGGCATCTTGGGAAGGGATCGTTTTGTGTCATACAAAAAGTAGGGGTTTATGTTTACTGCAGTTGATGAAATGCACATTTTTGCTGTATGCCTTTGAACATGAGTACAATATAAATACATATATTAGGATTATATTCCACATACTGCTCTTTTTTTTCAGCAACTGGGTATAACATACGTACTTCATCAAAAATTTTACATATCTCTTTATATCATTTTTATTACAAAAAATATTGTTCTGAGGAAATTGCGGAAGGTCAAGATGAATTCTAAAGTATTAATCCTTCATTAGGATTAATTAATTCTGCAAAAAAAATAGTTTGCAATTATATCTAGGTTGCCCTAAAAGGTAGGGCAATTGCCTAAAATAAATTGACTTGCATTTGGCACTTTTTGAGATCAGTTTTAAGGATTATAATTTCTGCCTTGCTTGATAATTTCTGTTTTTCTTGATAGTGGGTCAGAAGGTTCTTTCTTAAAAGTTTGACTGGAGTGTGGGATTATTCATTACTGTATATAAAACAATTGTTCACTGTAGAAATAAGGTTTAAACTATTGTTCAAGGTACTCTGTGTGAGAATAGTAACTTCTACTGTAGACAAATCTCTCTCTCTGAAATAATAGAAAAAAAATAACAATTTGCATCAATATCATGAAGCCCAACCCTCTCCATTCTTTTCCTATCTTTGCCTAGGGATGACATAATGGCCAAATTCTATTCCAACACACCAATGTTAATTTTTTTGGAAGTTTTATCATTGAAATATTTAGCCTTTGTGTAGGAAAACAATGGGAAGTAATAAGTTACATAATTCTATAACTCTATTTCATTTTTCCCCAATTTTGAATGTTATCAGCAGTCTTACAGATGGGATTCTCATGTTAATTTAATTTAAAAATTTACACATTATTTTCTTCCCTGTTTGCCTTGATTGAGAAGCAATGAATGAACTGAGAGGCGATGAATGATTGAGCAGCAAGCTCACAACCAAACTTTGCAATTAATTTCCAGTGAATAATTAAAACAAAAAAACAAAACAAAACAATAAACAATAAAAATACACTCATACAAAATGTTACAGGATGGAATGCTTTCAAAGGAAAAGGCCTTTGAAGTGGTGGAGTTCCAACTTTGGAATGCCTCCACCTCCCAAAACGTCTTAGTTGACTTCCTTAATTGATTAAATTAAGATGTTCTTACTATTAGCCAAGGCATTTTAGGAAAAAAGTTTATTCTTGTCAAAGTGTAACTCCAGTTTATTGGTTTCTGTAATGTGTTGTTATTTTATGTTGTTAACCTATGTTTATTTCTTATGAAGAAAATCCTTTTTAGAGGTTTTAGAGAAGGTTTGCTTAATAATGGGGGTGAAGTAGAATGATGGAGACTGACTTCTGCTTGTACAATCATTGGATACAACCTGGTTTTGTTAAAGTGTTTAACTATCAGATTACATTGGCTGTGCTATTTTGTATTCAATGTGTAAAATTTAATCTACTATATGCCCTCTTGTAGTGTGGTGGATTGTCTCCTTTCTTTAATGAAACAAAGTGTAAGGGGAAAAAATCCTATTTCCTTCAGAAGAAAAGATTGTAGTAACAGAAAAGGGGTTCCATTCTATATGTCTTTCCCCGCTATTAAGACATAGTGTTATTCCTCTGTCCTTGGTCAGCAGAAGACAATAGTGGCATGAAATTTGCTGCCCATTGCTGATCTCTTTCTCACCTCTCTTGCCTCATTTTCCAACCAAAGCTAGTCATCTGACTTTCCCTTAAGTTAATGGATGAGAAAAGTAACACATTTTATACATGTTGAGGCTGCTTGTAGGCAGCATTGGAATGAGAGAGAAAATAATAGAGCAATGTAGTGATCCAACTTCAAAAGGGAAAAGTTAATTTGGAGCACTTCATTTGTTGGTACCTCCTTAAATCAAACATGCATTTTCCAGGATCGCACAGCCATAAAAGTCCTGGGAAAAGAAACAGAATCCTTAAGTATTTGACAACAGAAGCAAGTATGTGCCCATAGGAGTTCAAAATCACCTTATTCTCCTTGAATCCAGATTGCTGCACAATCCTATGAAAAGGTTTCAATGATGTATTATGATGTTTTAAGCTACGAAAGATTTAAGGGGGCCTTTCTGGTCTTATAGCTCTACCTCAATGACCTTATCTGCCAGTGATGACTATGTTTTGGGCCACTTATTGTGACATTCTCATTTTTTAGTTTTTTCCCCCACCACCATTGATTCATTCACTTATTATTTATATTGCTAAGCTCAATTATTTGCATTTGTTCTGATGCTACAAAGATGGAAATTATGTGTCTCTCAATGTTGGCTTCAGCTGGAATGGTTTATAAGTGTGGCAAACAAACAAACAATAAATCGGTCTCACTCATGTGCTGAAAAAAAGCCTTTCTATAGTGCAGTTAATGGCATAGCCTATAATTAATTTCCTGTAGAATTTATCTATCTTTCACTTGAACATGTGTGTGTGTGTGTGTGTACAGTTCTTGACTTACAACAGTTCACTTAGTGACCATTCGAAGTTACAACAGCACTCAAAAAAGTGATTTATGACTATTTTTCACACAACTATGGCAGCATCCCCATGGTTCGGATGCATTCAGATGTTTGACAACTGACTCACATTTATGATGATTGCAGTGTCCTAGGGTCATGTAATCACCTTTTCCAAACTTCTGACAAGTAAAGTCAATGGGGAAACCAGATTCACTTAACAACCGTGTTACCAATTTAACAACTGAAGTGATTCACTTAGCAAATATGGCAAGAAAAGTCATAAAATGGGGCAAATTCACTCAAAATTTCTCACTTAGTAACATAAATTTTGGGCTCAGTTGTGGTTGTACATTGACCATTTGTAAACATAAATTTAAGAAAAACAGATTAAATATAATACACAGCTGAAGAAAAACCACACAACACAAAGCTTGATAATCCCTAGATTGTACATTTTTTCTAAAATGTCCTAAAATTAATGAAAACCACATATACTTTTAGAAGTCAAAAATAAACACTCAATAACCCTCTGTTGTCTTTTGACTTAAACATTTAATGCTGAAAGATATCTACTGAATTTTATCCTGATTCTCCTGATGATTACATTCAGGTTTTGTTTGCTTGTCCACAGACAAACCACCAAAGAATTTGTCAAAGCTTCTGTGACTCTAATATTAATGAAATGGATTTTTATTTTTGTCAGCTTTGTGGATTTAGGATTCTAGAATTTACCACATTGCTCCTAGGAGTTTGAAATGTAATGTAGTTTATCTTTCTCTTCTGCTACATGAACTGGTGTTGTATGTTCACAGGACTTTCCTTACAACTGAGATAAGTTAATACACTTCCCTGAAAATTTTCCTTTCAGTCTTTGTCCTCTTCCCACTCCAACATAATATAAAGTCTGGTTTGGTTACAGATTTGAGGAGAATCCAGACCAAAAGCCTCCTAGTGAGTCCCTTCCTCAGTGAATAGGCCCATAAGTTGTGCAGTGGTACACACATGCAGCAGTAGCCATGAATAATTTACTTCCATTTCTGTTTCTCAAAATGCATTTCAAACAAAATAATTTGAAAATAGCAGATTCTAATAGCTATTAGAAGGACCAATGTCAGAGTACGGAGGAGAAAATTGTTTTCATATGAGAAATTGTTTCCAAAGGGTTAGTATATTTGAGGGACACAAATTATTTCCCTTCTTGTCGTTAGCCTCTCTTGTATTTAAATATAAGGTAAAACTGTTTCAGATTAGACTGCAAATGTGATGTAGCGGTTAAAGTGTTGGGCTAAAAGTAGAGCTCGATTTCTAGTCCACTGTCAACTATGGAAGCTCAGTGGGTGATTTGGAGGTTGGGGGGTATAACTCAGCCCAACTCATCACACAGGGCTGTTGTTATAAGGAAAAAAGGAGGAGTGGGTGCTAGATATATCAGCTTGAATTCCCAAATTAAAGGAAGTACAGAACATAGAGCAAATAGTCACATCAGATGTTTAGTCTAGGCACTTTGTCTGTTGCTTACAAATAAACCTCAATTACAAAAAAACAATGATTAGTTTCTATTTTCCTGCCAGCTTTGTGATGGCAAAATGGTGGATTCTTAGGTAAATATCCATAAGGGTTCTTGATGAGAAATTAAGACCTGGGAAGCTGTCCAGCCTGTTGGATGCAATGGCTTTCCTTAGAAGCCACGATGGTACCACAGGTGTCATAGAGTTATTTTTTGAATGATGTCATTACCTGCATGGTATCACTGGATGCCCACCTTATAGATACTTGTGATTGGGAGTTGATTGTTGAAACACTTTTACCCTGTTTCCATTTTATATATATTATGTAAAATACTTTCCACACCTTTAGGCATTCATTAACAACCAGGATACAAATTGCTTACCAAAGGACTAATTCAGCTATTGGAAACCAATTGTGAAAAGAAAATGGAATGCCACGTTCAAGGGAAAAGCAGAATTTAAGCCTGAATACAGCCTCATTGATCAATCACCCAACTCTAGGATGCTTTGAAATATTTGTTCTTTCCTCCTGAACTTAGTTTTACCATCATTAACTGCTCCAGGAAGAATAGCCACAATAACAGTAAATATACAGAGTGCTTTGACTACTCAACTCTGCTCCATTATTATCATCATTCCAACCTGCAGAGCAATGTTTCTCCTTTTATCTTCATTAATTGCTGCAATGAAAAAAAAGAATATCTACCAACTACTACAGCAGTCAGTATACTGGATGCTTAGAATCAGTAATGGGCTAACTTTTCCCTTAGAGTTGGAATAGGTATTTTTCAGATCACTTTTAACCAACCTCTTTATTACTCCATTTAAACACTCTACTTTATTCACCAGCGAAGTGATTACCATAGACAAGAATCCAAATCTTAATCACTTCTTATGGCAAGAAAGCAACATAATGCTTCTCTAGTCTTGGTGGATTAAAGACCACTAAAATCAAAACTGAAAATACAGCAAAGGAAAACTAAGCGGTGGCTGAAGTTTGGTTTAAAACAACTCATTTTTTATCAGGTTTTGGACCTAGATTTGGCACCAAACCAGTCTTGTTCTGCCTGGAGGATGACCTCTGAAAGAAGAGATGGGGGACCTGCAACTTTTTAAATTTTCCTTGAACTATCAGTGACCTTTGCTATCATCTTGCTGTTTTATGGCTATTTTTCTGAATCTCCTTCTTGGATGACTGAAGCTAGTACTTGGGATTTGCTACTTTGTCTTCTGGCATTTTCACCTTTCATATTATTTCTCATTTCATTCTCCAATTCTTTCAATGAATAGATAGGTACAATCATGTGGGAGATTGCAATGTGATGTCACTAAGTTCCCTCAAATAGTGCAACTTTATTTTTTCCTTCTTTTTGAAACCAGTGTTAAGAATATGCTGAAATGGGGACTGGAACAAAGTATTAGACAAATGAGATAGCCTGGTCCAGTGGGAAAGTAACATTGGACTTGTAGATTGTTGCAAACTATAACATAGTTTGCTTGTTTGTGGCTTAACAAATTGTATTCAAACAAGCATGCTTTATTCAATTAATTGTGGTTAAGCAAAGCATGGCATATAACTTGCTTATGGTTAGAGATTGTTTCCTTGGTCTAGATAAACTGCATTCAACCACTAATTACTTTTCAAGTATCCAGTACACTAGCTTATGTATGCTGTTGAACCCATTACTGTCATTAGTGGCTGAAGTGATAGAAGTGGCAGGAAATATTTTTAGGAGTTTAACCTGCCACAATTCTGTTTCTGCCTTGCAGCATGTGGTTGGAGAGATAGGCATTCAGTCTGACTTCTTCTTCTAGTGCTACTATTATGTGGATAATCAATTTCTAACTTAAAATTGCTATTCTGTTACTCTTTTATTTGCCTTGGTAGAATGGGACCAGGACTTTAAGATGTAGATTAGGTCACAAAATATGTTGACTCTTCTCTCTACCCTGTGGTTCTGCTCCAAAATAACATGGCTCATTAGACTGACTAATTCCTATTATTCCCCAATTATTATACTGGCTGGGTCTTCAGGAATATTATCACTTTAAATTGCTGATGCTAATCTTCTGGATTGCATATTTATTTTTATTTATTAAACCTATATTTATATCTAAGAAGATAGGCGACATGGAGGTGGGGATCTTCTCTCTACCCCACCAGCCATCCCAAGCATAGGGTGCCATGCTCGGGGCCCCAGGCCAGTTACAGAGTCAGGTTTTAAGGCTCTTCAAAATGACAGGAGTATGAGGGACAGTCTCACCTCAAGCAGGAGAATATTCCAAAGGGCAGGGGCGACAGCAAAAAAGGCTCTTCCCTGGGACTCCACAGCCAAAGTTCTTCATCAGATGGGATCCAGAGTAAGCCTCTACTCCTGAAGTGAATGGGACAGTCCAGAATCATTGAGAGAGATGGTTCCTCAGGAATTTAATAGAAATATCCAGTTTTTAAAAATAACTTGATTTTAATTTCTGCATGATAAGAGGGACGGCCAATACACTTTAAAAATAAATAAATAAAAATAAAAATGCTTGGCTGAATTGTGAAATCAAGGTTGATTACTTTTTTCTCATGTTAAACTTACTACCGCATGTTTTGGGGCTTTTTCCCATCTAATTCTGACCCAATTGTTCTCCCTTGATTTATGTCTGGAGTCTAATACCTTGAAGTTTAAAAAAATCTTAAAATATCCACCCCACCCCAACAAGATCTTTATGGATCCAGAGGAACCTTCATTGCACATTATACTATGCCTGTACTTGTATCTTATATTGATTATTATCCCTTTTATTGCTAATCGTAGTATATCATGACTCCTGCCCTACGGAACAGGATTCTCCCTATGCTGCTTATAGTCCTGATCCTGCTATGTTTTTAGAAAACTTTAAAACTTGAGACTTCCAACAGGCCTTGGACCAGGATGTTTTCTGGATCTGCAAGAGCAATGTGGTATTTTAATCCTCTTTGCATTTTCCTGGTAAGGTGGTTTTGTTATTATTATTTTTTAATTACTTGATTTTAAACTCTTGTATATCACCTCGTGTTGCTTGCAGTTTTGCAAATAATTACCCCCCCAAAAAAAATAATAATAATTTTAAATAATGTTATTGCCTTGCTTCATGTTGTGTACAACTATAAAAGCAAACAATAAAAATTGCTACAAAGAATTATCATTACACGATACTCCACATTTTGATAATGAAATCAACTTCAAAGTTAGACTGGTAACACTGTTACTGTGCTTTCCCTCAGGAACAGCCCCCCCCTCCCCAAAAGCTGGATGACACCAACCCTACTGGCCTTCCAGAAAGCCATAAAACCAAACTTTTCCCTCAGGGATTTGAGTGGGTTGTTAACGCAAACAGATATACTCTATACACATTTGAGTTTGGGAGTTGTCTGTGAAATTGCGCTAATTATATTAGCTTTTAATTATATTTTAATGGTTTATATTGGTTCTGTGTTGTTAGACATCCTGAGTTATTTGCTTAGATGGTATATGGACAGACATAAACATTTTTAAATAAACAAACAAGTCTATGTCCTATTAGATTGGAAAACTTTTAGATGTGGAAAAATAGAAATCTCAAGAAAGCAAATATAGGGAAAAAGTCACCCCCCCCTCTAACTTGGTTATTCACTTTTTGGGAACCTAGAATATGTCAAGCAGCCAATTTCTTTCCTTTACAACTTTTTAAAAAAGTGATTCTATCTACTCTCAGATTTCTTTTTCCGGTTTCTATATCCCCCAATTACCCTCTTGATCTCACTGATCTAAGTTGTACTCTTTACAAAAATCACAATTAACCTTTCTAAATTGCAGTTTTAGTGCAACAAAACCATAAAGGAAGCTTTACCAATTCTAGGTTCTGGCACGCACATGCATGCCAGCCAGCTGGTCTTTGCATGTGCAGGAGCCCTGGAAACCAGAAGAGCAGCTCCCCAGCATGCATGCACGAGCCAGGAAGCTGAGCTTCTGGTTTCCGGCATGCGCATGTGCACCAGCCAGCTGGTCTTTGCATGCGCATGCACATGCACACCAGAAACCAGAAGACCAGGTGGCCGTCGCACATGCGCAAGCAGGAAACTGGAAGATCAGGGAGCTGCTCTTCTAGTTTCCGGTGCTCCCTCCCGCTCCCCACACGCGCACTACCATTTCGGCATTCAGAGTCGAAAAGGTTCACCAACACTGATTTATAGGATGCTGAGTCCCCAAAGACTCTAAACAGCTGACAAAGAGATACAAGAGAAAATTAAAAGGAAAAAAAAACCCAGCATATTTCCCAAATACTAAGAATATTCTAGTTCCGATTTTGTTTTTGTTGTTGTTATCAATATAAATGTTCAATTCTCTGGGTCTTTTAAAACTTTGACACATTTTTAAACTTTTCTACCAAATTCCCTTTTCTCGGCACACCTTCTAGATAAAAACCTATACTTTTCTTAAGAGGGTACTCCTGACTGACTGAATGTTAGATACCTTCTGATAGGTAAAATTAACTGAATATTTTAAAGATTATATCAAACAGTCTTTGAAACATTAAAAAGATTAGACATTCATTGTCAAAATTGATTAAAACTTTCTATGATCATTACTATTTCCTCAAAATTAATTTGTTATGAAGAGTTGGGGAAATATCAATAGAATTCTCTTTTAAAAAGGGCAGGGGGGAATAAGAGGTCCAAGTGCATTGCCAAGTTGTCAGAGAAGTTTTCTCTGAATCAGATTGAAACCATAACCAGAGATCAGCTGTGGGCATCTTCAAAGACATATGCTTTATCCAGCAGGAGAAACATATAACCAAGCCAATTAATTTGCCAGTCATGGATTCAATGGATCAGCCTCAGATAAACCAAACATTACATAGTTTGACAGTTGAAGAATACATGAATTGACAGAACTTCCTGGTGATATAGTCCCCAGGTTCCAAAAGCAGCTAATTCAGTCTTTAATTCCAGGACGGAAAGACTAAAATTGAATGACAGAAAATTGTTCTCTACTTCTACCTTTTTTAGACCCTCTATGGTGGATGCAATTCCTTTGCCCTTCTGGCCTCTTTATTTTCCTTTCTTGAAAGTATGGGAATAGCTTTTCTGCATTATATTCAACAGATGTATTAAAAAAAAAGTTAAAAGGTGTCTCATTTTTCTGAGAATTGGATTAATTTAGGGAACAAAAAGTTCAAGATAATCTAAGTGTTTTTAATTGTGAAAGATCTTGAATAATTTTTTTCAGTTGAAGTTATACATGTGTAGCTCTGTGAAGAATCATTTACCCTTAGTTTTGCATATCTTTGCCACTGAATATTCTTGGAACTCCATGTGGATTATACTGAATCATACTGAGTTCATACTGAGTAAACCATAAATATTTTTTTAAAAAATATGATGCTAGTTTCACAAATAATATAAAATGCAATATTCCAATGTGAAAACTACCTCCCCCAAGTTCAAAAAAAATTAGTTAAAGGGATAGTATTAACACAAGTACACCATTAAATGATTGGGTCTGATTTGGGCCACCCTGTCCTATATATAGCTCACAGATTTTGGCATTATCTTCCCAAATTTCACAGGTACACCCTACTCTGCTCAAAGTAGTATCTCAAGGATAAACCAACATAGAATGCCTACTAGATGCACAAATAATCATGCTCACATTATCCTACATCAGGCACATTATGTGAGGAGCTAGCTCTCCAGAAAAGGCTTTAATACTGGGAAAGGTGGAAGGAAAAAGAAGAAAATGACCAGCAACAGGATGAGACTCAGGTACAGTAATGATGAGTGCACAATTGGAAAACCTGAAAGATGAACTTAGAGATAGACTGTTATGGAGAAAATCTATCTATATGGTTGCTAGGAGTCAAAAATGACTTGATGACACATAATCAATTAAAAGAGACCTCCATAAAATGTCATTGATTACAAGACCATTTCTAAAGCTAGTTTCCATCAATCTAAAGTCAGAGGTGTAGTCTAGAAATAAAGGGATATAGTGAATCTTCCCAAGTTTACCCATTCTGTAAAGACCAAAACTAGTATAAAATCATTTAGGAAGTCACAAAAAACCCCAAACCAACATCCAGGAATATTCTTTCTCAGAAATTTTTATTAGGTTATAAAATAAGATACAAAATATGAAAGAATATAGGAAGACAGTGAGGGCAAGGGGGGGGGGAGAGAAGTGAGGAAGGGCTGGGAAAAAGAAAAAAAAAGCATTGACTTTTGACTCCCTCTGTTGCAGTAAAATAAAGCATTAACATCAAACCGCAACTTTTTGCTGTTCCATAATAATATAAACTAGCCATTTCTATAAGCACATATCAGTCTAATTGGTAAAACCCAAAAACAAAGTTTTATTTCTTCCACCTCAAGCACAAAGTTCAGAAGTGGTCTCCATGTGGCAACAAAGGCACTTATATTCTTTTCTTTAATCAAAATGATCAATTTAGCCATTTCTGCCAACTCCATCAGCTTCTGTAGCCATTCGTCCATGGCCCATGGTGGGAATTGAAACATCCAGGAATCTTAAGACACCATTCATTTATGGAATTGGTAAGATAATAGCAAAATCAAAGACATTGCTAGAAGAAGAGCTTTGATGCTCATTGATGCTTATTTTCACATTGGCAAAAACATTCAAATGGATTTCCAGATCCCCAGAGTTTTACGAAATAAGATATTTAGAGGTTTGGGCAGATAAGTCCAAAGTAGAACTTTTTGGACAATATGGGTGTCAGTTTGTATGGCAGAAACTAAACACACAATACAAATCTCATAATAGCTGTCAAGCAGAGAGAACATAGTACAGCAACATGGTTTGAAGATGATTTGATGCCTTAAGACTTTCCATCCCTGAAGGAAGCAAAAATTCTGTTTTATATTAAAGAGCCCCAACAGGAGAATTAGGCCATCTATCCATCAGTTGAAGTTGAAATGTAAGTGGGTCATGCAGTAAGACAACAGTTCCAAACATCTAAGCAAGTCTAAAAGAGAAGGGATAAAGAAAATAAATTCAAAGTTTTGAAATGAAAGTTCTGACCTAAATGCCATTTCAGTATTGTAGCATAGCTTGAAGTATTTTTTTTTGCAAGAAAACTCTCAAATGTTACTGGGTTGAAGCAGTTCTATGGAGAAGTGTGCTAAAATTCTGGCATGACTGTGTGAGAGACAGATCCCCAATTATAGTGTTTGATTGTAATTATTCAGCTAAAGGTGGTACAACTAGTTATTAAATCTACTAATTCAGTTACTGAAATGATCTCTTCACAAGGGCACTTCACATATTGAATTACTTTGTTTATGGAGGAAAAAAGCACTAAGTTTGTCTTTGTTCACTCAGATTCTTTTTATAGATCAGTAAGGTCCTCATGAAGCTTTGATAACATCAGTGGCAAAGATAAGCAAGAGTTCAGAAAATCTAAAAGGGGATGAACACTTTGGAAAACAATAAAGGTGAACAAAGACAGAGAAGACAAAGCAGGTATCCCTTAACCTGAATTCTTCAACAACGTTTTAAAAATACACAGGAAAAATAGTAGAGTGTTTCTAGAAAAGGTGGGCTTTAACTGTCAGTTAAAACAGACAGTTTTCTCATTTAACTTTTTTTTTTTTTTGGTTAGAGATCATTTTCCTGTAGTGTACAGGTATTAACACTGGTGAGCAATTGCTAAAGCTTGTCTGTTATACCAAAGGTACTGAAAGTGGAAGCCACAAAAATATTGCAACAGATGGATCATTCTGGAAAGGATTTCTTAAAAAAAATCAATGGACCGTGGAAGGCTGACTTCATTTAAATTAAAAGAAAAATATTTCCATTGGAAAGTTGAAGGTATATCTAGATATTATTTAGTGGCAGGTACAAAGCAGAAAAGAAGTTTTGTGGCACTTTTTTCTATAAAGAGAACTACAAAATTGACAACTTTAGCAGGAAAGGCAGCTATGCAAATCTAAAGGTGCAGAGAAGCGAGGAACTATTTTAATCTGCATTCAGTCCTATTTGCCATTCATTGAAACACAAATATTTGAAATGTGGACACTGCATTACCCTCAAACAGCAGATGCATTCATTTGAATTGTTTTTGGTGTGCTTCTTTGGTTCTCTATAAATGCCCAGAAAAGCATCATCAATTTTTCTAGTCTGTGAGTACTGGAAAACAGAGGTCAACCGAAGTGCATTCTAGTGCTAATTAGAATTGTCTTTATATGCTTTATTAAACATTTGTCTGACTTTGCCTCATTCTCTCATACATTAGCATTTAATTGTGGTATATTAGCAGCAGCCTGAACAGGGAGAAGCATATCTAGGGCTTCTGAAGTGATGCCAAATTTTTGCAGTCAACAAAGGTACCAAATGAAAATAATTTATATAAAAATATGCAGATGAATAGCAACAATCCCCTTCAAATATTCAATGGGAATTCATCTGCCTGTGGATTATACAGCCGTGAAGAAAACTAATGGTTAGGTTAGCTGTGATACTTCATTATCAGAATAGTGAGATTCTGTTTTTCCGTCATCAACATAGAATCAAGGAAAATATGAGTTGAAGGGGTCTTATAGGTCTTCTAGCTTTTTGTTCTGCATAAAATACACTAAATTATCCTGGCAGATGGCTCTCTAAACTTTGTTTGAAAACCTTGAGTGAGGAGGAAATCTATTACAGTTCGAGGGAAACAGGTCCATTGTTTTATAATTCTTAACATGGGAATTTTGAAATTAGTTAACAGAAGAAAGATGCATAAAAACAGGGCAGTAAAATAAAACCAACTTGACCCAGAATAGGTCAATTGAATTGATTATGTGTCATCAAACTGAAGTCTGTTCTTAATATTGTAGCCACACGGATTGATTTCTTCCCTGACAATCTGGTCCTAATCTGATATTTAAGGCTTTCAACCCATCAGTACTATACGTACGTCAATCAATCTTGCTCCTGGTCATCCTCTTTCTCTCTTTCTTCCCACCTTTCCCAGCATTATAGATTTCTCAAGAGAACTACATCTTTAAATGATATATCCAAAATGTGATCATTTGAATTTATTCATTTGTGTCTCTAGTGAGAACACTGGATTGATGTGTTCAACCATCTATTTTTTTTGTTTTCTTCACTATCCATGGTATTCTTACGAGTCTTCTCCAACACCAAAATTCAAATTCAAATTCAAAATCATCAAGATTCTTCCTATTCATCTTCTTCAGATCCAGCTTTTACTTTCATAGAATTTCATAGAGAATAGCATGCTTTAGACTAATCTGACCTTTTTAGGTGTAGACACAATACCAAAATAACATAATCATGAACCATAGGGAAACAATAGAGGGAACTGCACATGTTATTTACCATTTTAAATATCAGCATGGAGGAAGGCTGTTCCACAATCTGTGTGCTGATATTTTGGGAAAATATTCTTAAAATAGATTGAATAGCACATTTGATCTGGCATACAGGTTGTATGTGAAATGGGCACTAGTAATTGTCCTACAACATTCCCGGCAGCATCCACAACAAATGACAATGATACAAAAGTAACATGTATTCACACTACTATCACAACACAAGTCCTGCCTTTACTTGCATCACTATATGTGATGCAACTAGATAAGTTGCAGCATTCATGTAATGATATTAAATAGCCTTTGAAATTTATCCCCCTCCTCTATAGACCTTCTTTCTGTTCTCTAGTTTTCCATTTTCTTCCCATCAGATGCGGTATTCTGTGGTTATATTTTCATTGATCAATTCATGATTACCTACTCGGCTTTTTAAACTTAAAAACGTATGCATCTTAAGCAAATTTTTGTTTCATACTGACCCTGTTTAACTACAGTTCTGTATAATCATCAGAATTTGTTATTGTAGTGAATATATTAAAATTAAAGCAATGGATGTTTTGTCATTCATTTTAATGCCTTGGCTCTCTCAGTGATTATTTTGCTAAATGTGCTGGAGCCATTTACACACACATCCACACACACCCACACACTGTGTGTAGGCCTATATGCTCACATACACAGACTCTGAAGATCTTTGATGAAGTTTAATTTAAATGCTTCTTTGCT
The DNA here is from genome assembly GCA_032468155.1 of Oxyrhabdium leporinum. Taxonomy (NCBI): domain Eukaryota; kingdom Metazoa; phylum Chordata; class Lepidosauria; order Squamata; family Cyclocoridae; genus Oxyrhabdium; species Oxyrhabdium leporinum. Next base: position 2,671 of record JANHFL010009169.1, on the reverse strand, counting down.
TCTGAAAGCACTTAAGTGAAAGGAGGCTGTTTTTGATATCTCTCCAAAGGGTAGAAAAGGGCAGTTATTGAACATTTTCTCCACTGGAGAACTGTCACACATAATTCGGGGTCAGGAACGATCTTGCTTGTTTGAAACAGGCTCAGTACAGTAATTTGTATTACCTACCTACATAATTTTGTTTTCCATTTTAATGCTGCCCCTGAGGAAATATTTATTTTACATGCATCCAAACAAAAAGATTTCTGGTTTACATAAAAGCCGTTTCTGTCTTTGCGAGCTTAATTTACCTCAAAATAATTGAACTTCATGACATTTCTGGAAATAAACAGTGGAGCAAAACATTAACTGTGACCTGCAGGTATGAATTTGGATAGGGATGAATGGAGTCCTAGTTTGTCACAGCAGGTGACAAGTATCTATATAAGCTCAGAGACTCCCTTGGAAAGAATGGTGGGACTTCCATTTTTCCATTATGAAATAAGTTTTCACTTCATAAAATTTACCATATTTACTTTATCATGTAAAGATTTTTCATGGAATGGACATTTGGTTTTGTATGCTTCAAAACTTTACAGAATATGAGACACAGGTAGGTCTTTTCTATTCCTCAAACAAGAGCTATACCTTCTCATCAATGCAATTAGTAATGTGGTAGAATTCTGTCCTTTCCTTTGTCAGAAAAGATCAATGTTTACAATCTGCATATACATTTAACAATTAGATCCTCGCTTTGCCTCGCCTTCCTCATTCAAGCAATTACTGACTTCCACACTGAAGGATAAAAAAGTATTAGTTTGAAGCTATTTTGAACAATATTTGGATTGTTCCACTGGTGAAACCTCTTGTTTTTTGAAACAAGGTATCACTGAATGCAAAAAAAAGAAAAGAAAAAAAGCATGCATTACACCGATTCTAGCATGCATGCAGGGGCGTCTGCTGTATGATTGGATGTCAAAAGCCTACTGATACAATCGGTTCAGATCTTTGGCAAAAGGTATACCTCTCTCAGCAGCTTGTTGCAAAAGGAAAAGAAGAAAGAGAAGGAGGAAGAATAAATGATCCCAGAGGAGAATGTTGTTAGTTTTCCTATGTTCCAATTGGTATGATGTAGCTGCCAGATTATTTCTGTAGGAACATAGCCCTTCAGGGATGGAGAAAGAGTTGATCAGCCTCATGTGGATGATTAGGGTCATTCACAACTCAAGAACACTTTTTCCTATGTTCTGACGATGTAGATTATGACGATGCAGAGGAGGAGGCAGCAATTTAATTCTTCTATTCTTATACTCCATGGTCATTCATGGCTTTCATTCTCTCCTCCTGAATAAATAATTCCCTTTGAAAGGACTGTACCTCTAGTACACTATTTTCTTTGGGGGGGGGATTATAAAAATGTAGGATGTGGCCTTTCATATATTCTAATCATCATGTAAACATTAACATGTTGTAATACCCTTCTTTTCTTTATAAGATCGTTGTGCATTTTAGAGCAACTACTGTGTACTTCTAATGCCTTCTGGTCTGCGGTGGTGTATGCCAGACAGCCTGACTTGTGAAGATGAGGTTGCTTGGCTATTATGATTTCCTCTTCAAAAAGAGAGTTACTACAGCCTCAGAACTGCTCTGAAAGACCAGCGGGGAGCCCACAGCAACTGGCAGGCACAGCTGGAATTAGAAATTCATAATAGAAGCAATTCTAGATGTGGCATGAAGAAAATTATAGGTTTGCCTTCAGATTCACATCACATGGATGTTTCTGTTGTTTCAGGGCCAAGCTGAGGGAACTTTTTAGAGACTTTACTTATTTTCAATACGTTCAAAATACATTTACCCCCAGAAAAGCTCACATTGGATATTTCACATTGTTTTTTTTTCCTACTTAACAGTTCGTCATCAATAGTTTGAAGGTGATTCATGGTCTTCCTTTCAGCCATCCCTGAAGTGCTGAGTTTAAGCAGCTAAGAATTACTGTCCTGCCTCAAGCTACCACATATTCTGGAAAAATAAAAACGACCTCTCTCTTGGTCCATAAAAATGCAACTCAGAAAGATTGCCTACAGTGTCCATCCTCATTCTTCCTTCAACGTTCTGTGTATTTGCATGGAAAGCAATTGGAGCAATGTCCTGAGGAGAAGAGCTGCAAAGCGGACAAGTTGTCTTTCTCCTTGAAATCAGTCTAAGACAAGAAGCCCTGCAAATGGGTAAACTCCACAGAACTGCAACACAAATAAACAAAAAATAAAATCAAAACCTTCATTTTATTATGACTTCCGGTACATTACAGCTGAACCAGAATTGCATCTTTTCAGTTCCTCAACACATTTGATACCAGGGAACAATAGAGTTCTGGAATCAGCTTCAAACTAATACAGAGTCCTTCTGTGGAAGTACAGTATCTAGCTGGACCTGGCCAAAGTAGGAAGGTTTTGATTCAACAATGACTTTTCGTGGCTAAATAGGAGAGGAGGTAATTTTGAACACATTTTCTTGCCCTATATGTTTCTTGTCCTATTTTCTTTTAAATCTGCTACGCAGGGCTGAAAGATTCCTAAGGCAGGAAGATTGGTTATACATGTATCCCCCTCCCTCCTCCTCCCCTCCCCCTCTTTCCCTTCCTCTTTCTTTCTTTCTTTCTTTCTTTCTTTCTTTCTTTCTTTCTTTCTTTCTT
>JANHFL010009168.1:15756-30366 GCA_032468155.1 Oxyrhabdium leporinum | reverse complement strand
CTATTCCAGCAGTTCCTTTTCAGGCGTATACCCAGATACATACTGTACATGTATATGCTTATTGCTAATATTTTAATTCCTGCCAGATTTGTGTGCATTTAAATTAATAATTTTGTAGCTGCATAGCTAAATTTGTGCTTTCCTTAAAAAAGACAGATTCTTTTACTTTAACTGCCCCTTCTTTGCCATTCCTCCTCATTAATGTACACCACCTATTTACACCTAATTCACACACTGAATTTCCAGACACTCCCATGTCTTGTGCAACTGAGGTTTAAAATGAAGTGGAGTTTTTATGTATCTGAAGGTGAATAAACTGTGATTTGTATTACTGGTATATGAAAATATAGATTTTTTGTAGAAATAGGAATTGTAAGAGCTGGGCCAGTGGACATCCCACGTTGCATTCTTATCATTAGAAGAATGGCATCTGTAAATCTTAATGGATGATGCTTAGGGGCCTCAGTGTGAAATTCTGAAAACCCAGAATTTTTTGAAAATATGCCTATCATTTCTGTGTTGAACAAATAAAGATTAGGAAGGGATTAGAGGGGATTCTTAGAGTTGAGCAGACATGCTTCTCTTTTTCCCCAATATTCACCCAGGAGTTAGTTCATTTCTCAGTAAGACTATAGATCATTAAAGAATGGTCATTAAAACATACAGAAATATAAACTAGCTTTTATTTAATGCAATTGGCCATAGAAACTTGTAAGAGGCATACAGTTCTCCTCTCCCCACCTAAACTAATTTCTATAGCCTGCATTGTCCCAGCAAATAGGATTAAGCTCCAACCTTGCAATTTAATCCAAAGTTTGGGGATTGTCCCTTCTTTCCATATGACATTAGGCATGGTATGATGCAGTATGGCTTTGAAAGAATAATTTTTAAAAAGTGCCACCATAGCGGGGAAAAAAGAAGAAGACATCTAACTATGAATAATAATCAGTTCATCAAATTCATCACTTATTTATATAAAATATTCTTGCAGGTATGTTTTATTTTACTTGCATGTTGATATTTTGGGTGTTTGAATATGCCCACGAAGAAACTTTCATTCATTCATAGTTTCATTTGTTGTTTCGTTCATTGTTCATTTGTTTCATATTTCTAAACCATCCATGTCCCTCAAAGAGAGATGATCTCTGCCTACATCACATACAATATAACAATACTTTGTGCTGTGATGATTTGAATCACCTTGTCAAGGTACTTCGTTTTGCTCCAGACTCTGTTCAGTCCTGCCAAAGATGTCAGGGTCCCATGGACAGATTGCTTATCTGATTTAAAGTAGCAACAGATCCTTCAGGCTTATCTCAATATTGTCCATTCAGTCCAAATTTCATATGGCGCAAAGTAGATATAGAAAGCCAGCTGTATTTATAGAACAAATCAAAATATAAACCAAATCAAATTTCCTTAAAAGGCTCTCGGTAGCAGGAGTCAATGAGCACTTAATGAATCACTGTTATTCCAGAAACTTTATTGAGGCAAGGTTACTTACTAAACAACAGCAGCTTTAATGCAGCCCAAACAGAGTCTTGAATAATTCTAGCTTTATTTCACCATAGGTGACCACTCTTATACCTTTCTGTCTTTTGCTGTTCTAATTTTAGGCAACTGGGTTCATAGAAACTGAATGGTACAGGCTCCTGGGGTGAGTGTGAGGGTCCTGAATCCAGAACTAGGCATAGCAGCTGCAATCTTGAGCATTTAGAAGCTGTTTTGTTGCACAGCTTCAGGAGTGAATTTCTCTCAAAAGAATTGCCAAAACCAAACACCCCCTCAAAGCTTTGTGAAGACCTAAACATAGGATGCTGCAATCATCATTTAGGAAAACTAATGTACCTCTGTTAATAGCCTAGCACCAAACAAATGTTAATCATGTATTACTTTAGGAGGAAAAAAAGAGACCACATCAATTTTATTAAATAGAAAACAAGAATTAAACTGACTGATGCGGAGTGGGTGAAAGTGTTGGACCTGTCCTTTTAATCTTCATAAATGCTGTTCTTTCATCCTCTCTTCAGGGTCATCTTCTGCTGAATTATCAGAACTGCAAATTTACTTCTGTTTCCCTTAATAAAGAGTGGCTAATTTTAAATTGGATTGATTTCATTGCATTAGTTTTTCAAAGGAAAAAAAGTTTGAGAAAGTCTTCCTTTGGAATGTCTAGCAGCCACAAAATGTAACTGTCCTTACCACAAAACACCAATTCCCTTCTGAATTTATGAGCAGCAACGTATGCTGAATTAATTTTAAAGTAAAGTGATTTTCATTAGAACAAAAGGCTTCCAACAGGATTAGCTTTGCAACCCCACTGTCTCATACCCATTAGGTATGGTTTTCCCCTGCTGATGAAGGGTCATATAATGTTTTTGAGTAAATATGAAATATCTTGGGTTTTGTTGTTGTTTTGTTTTGTTTGTTTAAATCTTCTTTGGGTGAAAGCTTGGCATTTGCAGGGAGGAAAAGTTACAGCAAATACTATAGTACATGAAGTAGAATGACTTGCTTCCAGAATCTGTGAATAGTCCAATACTGGAGGTTTTTAAGAAGAGATTGGACCACCATTTGTCTGAAATGGTATCGGGTTTCCTGCTTGATCAGAGAGTTGGATGTTACTGTTGATGTCCAACTCTGTTATCCTATCCTATCCCATCCCATCCCATCCCATCCCATCCCATCCTATCCTATCCTATCCTACCCTATTATAAAAGTCACCTGCAATCTCTGAAAAAGTAGCAGCACAGAATCAAGGAAAGTAGAGTTATGTTGTACTTTCAGAAGTCACTGTAAAAAAAATTCAGTGTCATGTCTTGGCATTTAGATTGTCCCTTCATATAGTCTATGTGGTCATGTAATTTAATTCCATGAAGACCACCTCCAAACCTTTCTCTCCCATACTAAAATTGTGCATTGCTATTGCAATTTCCTGCATTGTAAACACCTGTTGATTTTCTGAATCAATCAAATCTCAGTCACTTAACATTGCCTTGACAAGTGCAAAGTACTTTCTGCTTGCGTAAGCATGCATACAAGCTCCAAACAATGCTCATTTGTTAAGAAGGTTGCAATTAATGCAATTATGATTGAAACTCCAAGATTACCTCTAGCCAGATGGTGCTGTATTGATATACGATCAGAGCACCATTCATGCTGGCTGGTCCAACATTAATGCATCATGTAAGCCATAATCCTGCCGACCATTACTATGTTAATGCAACACTTAGCATCATTCTCTTGATTCATGGATACAGCAAGAGCTACCAGGAACCTATTAGGAAAAGCCAATGTCAGTGTATTTTATCGTAAATTTTAAAAAAAAATAATCATTACAGAAATTTTTTTGGCATTGCAGTAAAAATATAATAATAAATCAACAGCAGAAGACTAAATGCTATGATTAAAGGACATTACTTTGGGGATGCTTCTAAAATTATGTTCAACTCTTCCTCTCCTTGGATCTTAGAATTTTGAATTACCCCATTGTGTTTCAAAACCAGAAATGTGAATCCAGTTTAACTCCCCCTCCCTCTGATTTTCTGAGTGTTTTAAACTCGATCACAGCTTTTCATTTCATTTCTTCATATATATATATATATATTCATCTTTTACATTGCCAGTCGTAGTCCATTCTAAGTTTTACAATATAGGACTGGCACTATAGAAATATAGAGACTTAGCAAAATATGAAAATAAATAAAGATGTTAAAATAAATTACACATGCTCCTATTCTAGGATTAATTTTAGAAATTCTCCAAGAAATTAAAAGGGCGGAGAGAAATATAAAGTCATAGAACAAGACAAAAAGAAAATCAGAATATCCAATAACCTTGGCATTTCTTTAGTTTCAAAGTCTTCTGTATTGCAGAATGTATTAACTTAACATGATTTATAAAATTGTCCAGTAAATTAAATGCTTAATAAAACAAGTCCAATAAAGTTTATAATATGGTCTCACAGGTATCATAGCATCTGTTTCTGATTCACTGATTAACTCATATTTTAAAAAGAAAGTCTGAAATCTCATGAAATTAGCAAAATGAGTGTTTCTGTTTTCTTTCGAGAGATGCCATGCAATTTGTTATGGGAACAGAAGCCTGGAAAGTTTTGCTTGCTTTATATGCTAGTTTGTTTATTTATTTTATATTATTTAAAAAAATAATGTCACCCCTGATATTACACAAAAGCATGCATGTTGATTCTCATCTACTTTGATTGACAGCGTAGTTTCAGTTGGGAGTTTCTCCCTGTTGTCAACAAGCATGACAACACTATCCAATCAAGTCCCATCTCTCCCCCCCTCCCCCTATTATCTCAAGCTATAACGTCTGAACACTAGAATGTTCAAATGCCACTATTCACCCATTGGGAACCACATCACAGACTCAATGCACTACTCAGTGAAATGCGTTCAGATCATAGACTTAACTTTGTTGTTGAATTGACTCATTCTCTAAATTTGACAATTCATAAATTAACCAAAAGGCTGCATTTGCACTACATAACACACAAACAGAAACACACACACACACACAAATAAAATTAAGATTAAAATTGGCCAAACCCAATAGCTACTAGACTGTCAAGTAACTTTGTTGAATATGTTGTATGAACATAACCAAAAAGACTGCTCCGTAGGAAGAAACTTAATAATAGCAATAATATTGTAAAGTTCATAGGAGACTAACATTGTAAATCATTGCTAACCAGGTCACTGACAGTTCTCTTGCTAACCTTTGAAAAAACTTGATTGACTACAAAGAAGGTTAATGTTCCTGCTGAGAGAGCATTCCATAACATTAGGAGATACGGTTTTGTGAAGGGTAAGCACATCTTTCTCTATTAGGATAGTGCTAAATGTTCACTTAGTCTCTCTTTTGGGGACAGAATTGCTTTAGGGGTTCAACACATTGTGTTATTGCTCAGAATAGATCAATCTTTGGTTTGTTTGCTTCTTATTTGGAACAGTGCTAATGAAGACATAGGGAGTTTTCTAAAGTATGAGGGGAGATCATTCATTCCCAACCAGTTTAACAGCATACTGCCAGGAAATGAAATTGGTTACCATATGGTAAGACCTACCTGATAATGAAAGGCCCAGCAGAAGCATCAGCACCAGGCAACTACAGGTCAATTAGCACCAGGCAACTTTTAAATTCCTCATTGGTATAATCACTGACGTGTTGTTCTGTTATTGTATTAGTCCGACAGCATGGACTGTTCCAACCAAAGATCTGGTTGAAAGTTAGGTCTTTCCATCCGAGCCAAACGAAAACTGCCCAAACAGCAAAAGAATGAAAGATCCTAACTGACAAGATGATTTTGGAAATCTGCAAGAGAAGGAAGACCACCTTGAGTGAAACCTGGGTCAATTACAAAAAGGCATTCAACTTCCTTCCATGAAACTGGAGAATGAAGTTCCTATAAAATAGCAGGAGTCGGTAGAAACATTAGAAGCTTTGTGCAAAGATCAATGACATAATGGAAGACATGGTTACTGGTCAATGGTGATAGACTGGGCGAGGTTAAAATCAGGAGAGGAATCCTTGAAAATTACTATCATCTCTATTGCTTGCAATTGCATTGACAAATAGACCATAGGTCTCAAACACCCCCCCCCCCGAAAAAAATCTGCCAGGAGCTTAAATGCAAAGAGATTTTGATATGATATCACTTTGATGTTGTTTTGCATTGGTCCTTTATGGGCTAATTTTATTCTAGCAGTTAAACCTTTTCTTCTGTATTTCTGTTGCAATGCATGCTGTATATTGCAGTTCGTCCAATTTAAAGGGACACTCTTACATTGGCATTGAAAATATATCCATCAATTTATTTAGTATGGGACTATGGTAATTTATAATCAAAAGAAGACCCCACATGGAATGAACAGTCATAAGTGTAAATAATTCTGTATTTTCCATCACACAAAGTCACTTAAACAGCAGGGTTAAGCAATAATGTTTGTTATGATTATGTTTCCATTAACCACCCACAGATGTTCCCAGATGGTGTTTTTTTTAATATATATATATATATAAGGCTTGATTGTTGACAGAGATCAGCCAGGAAGCATAATAACAGTTCATCCATGAACCCCAAAAAAACATAACCTCTACATTCCGATGTTATCTGTAATATTTTCAGCCCTGAAGTGAAAAGAATCACACAAGAAGTGAATTTGATTGGACAAAGTTACTCTAATTGATACAGATGCAATAGCATAATGAGCTATATACATTAAATTATGGTGTTTTAAACCCTAACTAATGATTGGAAAAAGAATCAATAAACACGAGGCTGAAGTTGTTAGGAAAACTATTAAATTTATTACAACATTGACTGAAATCTACACCATTAGATGACTGGAAATTAAGTTCATGGGGTGTTTGTTTCTCAGAGCTTACAGTTTACAATAGCAGTTAAAATGGCACAACAAACCCCCCCCCCCAATACACACAAACAGCAAGAACCCAACAAGAACTAAATAAATTAGTAAACATTAAGAATCTCATCAAATCAACCTCTCATCATTAGCATCAAAAGGCAATAGTCCAATCTATCAGCAACCAATGCAACAACTGAAGCACATTTTACTGACCTCAGAAGGATGGAAGGCTGAATCAACCTTGAGCTAGTCAGGATCAAACTCCAGGTTGTGGGCAGAGTTAGCTTGCAATGCTGCCTTCTAACCACTATGCCATCAAGGCTCTTAGTGAACCATATCAACTGTGCTTGAATAAAATGGCCTTCCACTGAGTCCAGGAGAATGTTTAAGTCACATACTTAAAGGAAGGGCAACCCCATGTAGAACTAATTTGGCACCAAAAGTCAATCAAAGCGATTATATGCAAACAGCAGGTTTTTCATGCTTATGTTGTCCATTCCTGTTCCTCATGGACTCAAGTCACCAGATACTAAAATCTATAAATCTTTGGACTTGAGGATGGCAATGTTCATCTGATTACATCAGCATACTGATAACACTTTAACTTTACCCCAAACTTCCATTGATTTATTTAGATATAGATATTTAATATAGGAAAGGGAGCCATGATGTATAGAATTTCACATGAAAAGAGTCATAAGCATGACAACTCTTGCTAGTATCGCTGACTGGCATCATGCAGGTAAAAAAATAAATAAAATGAAATACTATGACACTATGCTTACTCTCCCCAATTCTTATCAACAGTCCAGAAAGTTATTGTGTTATTAAATGCCCCTGAAGACAACTGTCTGATTAGTCAAGGAGAGGTGCACTTCTTGTCTTCAAGACCCATTAAGAATCACCTACCAATGTCATCAATGCTTTCTCTGTCCTACATTTTGGTCTAAATCTTGATTAGAAGTTTCCCTGATAACCCCATTCTCAAGGATCATCTGTAGTTGGAGTCCTAGCACCTCTACAGAAATGGAAAATTAGAAACTGGTTTGAAGTTTTCACAGATTGTTGAAAATCATTAGCTTTAATTATGTCTGTCACTTTCATCTGATTGGGCCTTACCTGACTTTCCATTTCCTGGTCAGGACCAGGTTGACCTGTTGTCATAAAATCCTGGCCAAACTATCCTATGGATCTTTTCTTAAGCCAGCTTTCCTCAGATGAAAATATCCTGTCATGCACTGACCTACTCAAAAATGATGTAATTGAAAACTTTCCCTTCATTCCTTTGCAGAAGGTATACCTTGGGATCAGAACTTTTGTTTTTATTGGTCTGCTCCTAACTTCCTTCTTGCAAATAATATATAAAAGAATTAAGATAGCATCATCAACTTTCTGTTCATGTCCTCAGCATTTTGTTGCTTTTACATATTATAATGAAGATGGGCAATGGAAAACAGCAGGTAATCTTTATTTGGTGCAATGGAGGTCAGTAATTAATCTTGCTCTAAAGCTGTCCTCATTCTGAGGCATTGAACTCACACATCAATATAGGCTTCATAAAAACGGGAACAGGACAATAGTTCGACACTTAAAGCTTTTCTAACGATTGGCACCAAAGCACCATTCAGGATTAGATTCTTTGCTAATTGCTGCCTGCTCTAGCTATTCGGTGTTTTCCTTCCTTTTCTTTTTTGTTCTTTTCTCTCCCCGCTCTTTCTATCTACAAATATTTATAGACAATCAGTGCTATTTTCAAGAAGTTTCTAAAACACTTGATACCTGTTAATTTCAACTGAGAACAGATTAAAACCTCCAAGGCTGCCTCTGTGAATTTTAAAAAGGGTACCTTTTTGTTCAAATGTCAGACACTGGCCAATAAAAGTGAATGGGAAAGTGTCTTGTGTGAAAACTACTATTTTCCCTTGTTCCCAGTAATTATACCGCAGTTACATAAATGTAGCCATTCTATTGTACATGGCCCAGGCAGGTAGCCAAAAATCTGGCTAGTTACATTAAAGCAATATGTGAGATATAACGGTCTCCCATTTCTTTCTGCTCTTTAGAAGGAGGGGACCGCATGTCAGTAGCAGGCTACGTGTTTTGAATGCAGAAATTCTTTGGTTCAATTTCTAGGCATTTCCAGTTAAAAGGATAAATAAAGGAAAAACTATAAAGTGGTAGGATTGTGGGCATGATGGAGAAATTATCCAGCTTAGTGTAGCATTTATGTTTCTCTTGACTTGACTTGACTTGAATACTTTATTTGGCCACGTGTGATTAGACACACAAGGAATTTGTCTCCAGTGCAGAAACTCTCATGCAAACTAAGAGAATAATAATAATCATCACCATAATAATACCAATAAGAGGATGGAGTAAGAAAAATAATAAGGATACATAATAATGCTATAGCCACACTATGTGGAAAAATACACATAGATATTAGAAAGCACTGTGAGAATTAGGTGTTCAGCTTGAGATGCTACAGTATATTTGTGATATTGGGAGGAGGCTAATTTTCAGGTTTCAACACGAGTGTCAAGTTTTGAATATTTGATTGTGGGACTATGCTAGACCTGAAGCTTTATAAGGCTATTTATATCGAAATTGTCTCATATTTCAATTGATAATTGCTGAATTAATAGGCTAGAAAATTATACAATTACAGGTAAAAGTTTAGGTGATCATTGTCTTCGCATGTAGCATAAATCAATTCACCACAAGAGAGAATGAGAGAGCATAGCATAGTATAGTTCAACAATTATTTTCTTCTAAAAATTCAGGTTAGGTTTTAGTATGTTTAATTAAGTTCCTACTGCATGACAGAGATGAAACCAAGGGAGAAGAGATCAGCATCTTCCTCTTCTGAAAATGAACAAGAGCACAATCTTTTATTCGAAGGTCTGAGTTTACCAGTTCTAAATTGATGATTTGAGTGACCAAATCGGTATGCCTTGGAGATTTGGGTGTGAATGGAGAAGGTGATTTGTAAAGCACAACTTACAACTCAGGAGGCAAAGTAAGCTTTGATTTAGCCTGACATCTCTTTCAGTTCATGGTGGGGAAGAATTGCATCCTAGTAATTCATTCACATCTATCAGAAATTGCAATGGAGCATTATGATACCTCTTAGTAGCTGGCTGGTATTATTGTGGATATATTCCTTTTTTTTCCTTCAAAATATACAAAATCAATCAAACAGACGGTACATTCCAAATATGTGCAGGTTTGTTGGAAAGCCTTCTTGTGTCTATATCTGTTGTGAACTAACACAATACCCAGAGGACAGCTGGGAGAAAATCTGCTAAAATGATGCGGGTACATATTGATTGAAAGACAGAAGGCAGTTTAATATAATTCTGTTGCCTTATAAAAAAAGAAAGGAAAGTGAGGGAAAAATGTCCATGTGGCTGACCTTCTCCCATGAAAGATAAAATCTTCAATAACTTTTTTATATTAGACCAAGTGTGTGTTGCACCAATTGTTCTCCAAAATGCCAGATGTCTGAAACAGGTTTGCCAAATTGGGAAGAAATGAAACCGAAGAATAAGGTTGTTTTGCTAGAAAAGCAGCAGAAATGCAAGCAATATAAAATATTCTTGTTCATCCATTCAAAATGTTCTACACTTCATCTACAGGAAAATCACAGGGCTGATCATCTAAAATAATATTTAAGTGTGTGTGTATACACACACACTTAAACATTTACATGCACACACATAATGAAATAGCAATTAAATTACAATAGAAAAATCCATATGGAGAAATAAGACTCCATATGTTGGGAGAATTCAGGCATTCTCCTGAATCCCCCTTGGTGTTTCTTTGCTATCTTCTACCATCTTTCATTTAATTAAGGAGCTTGAATACAATAATTAGCCCAGCCCAAAACTGGTAAAAAGTTTGTTTTCAGCCCATCATGAAGTACAAAAAGCTAAATTTAGAGGAAAGAAAACTGTATAACAGAATAAAATCAAGTCATGCCCAAAACTTAAAATGGGGTGTGATTCACAGCAATGTTTGGTTCACATCTTTTAGCACTCAAGTGACAATATCTCAGGTGGTCAGACAGCATGCCACATTATTCTGAAAAAGATAATTTAACATTCCTCTGCTAGTCTAAAATGCATTCTCTACATGCAAAATGAATATTTTCTTTTCTCAGCACTAACTTTTGTTTTTTTTTTTTGGGGGGGGGAACCCTTAACTTCATTGTTGTGAAAATTAGATTATATTTAAACTGTGCCTGAGATATTCAGAAATATATTTCAATTTCTGCTTGTCAATAAATGTCTTTTGTAGACTTTTGAAGTTGCTGCTTCTCTTGGGGGTCGGTTAGGGGTGTCCAAAGAAGGCATTTTTGAGGCAAGTTATCCATGTGGCAATTGCATCTCATGTAGACAATTGCAAAAGGATGTTTGAGAAGTTATTCTTGAAAGTGACTAAAAGCTGCTTTTATTATTGACTGGAAACCCCTTATGGACTTTTTGTTGAAAAAGACCTAAACTGGTGTTTTATGGATTTGATGATTAGAAAGTGTATGAAAGAAGGACATTAGGATGTAACCTTAGAAAGGATAAATTATAAATCTATCAATAAAGGAGAATATTTGTAGCTCAGGGTTGAAATGAGGAATCCTGCTTGTTTGCTGGTTTTCTTGCAGACATTTCATTACCCAAACTAGGTAACATCATCAGTGCAGTGCATATAAATATACTTATAACTGCTGCTAAGATCAGAAGCTAGTCCTTTATTACTTTTTTCTTTTCTTTTCATCTGTTGAATTTATCTTGCTTTATTTTTTCCACTTTCTTACTACTTTTATTACTTTTTTTATTCTTCTTTTCTTCAATTCAAAACCTTTATTGCTTTTATTCTGTTGAAAACTTCTTTAATAAAAAGAAATTGTTCTTAAAGACAGAAAGAAAAGTGTCCAGAAGTTGGCTGATGCAAAACATGGCAGGTAGAGATCACACAGTGCCTATACTGAAAAGCTGTTTTAAAAAGTAAACACTTGGCTTGAATTCACCTCCCAGTGACCATAGGTGCATCCATCCAGTAATCTTACAATCTCTTAGACTGTATTTAGGAATACCTCTCTTTCACCAGTGATTACTATTGAGTAATATCACATTATTTAATTTCTTGTATTTTATATTTTAATCATTTGGGGGGAATAGGTTGAGTACTCAGTTGAATAGAAAGTTGAGAGAGTAATAAAGGAATAAAATTTCCAAGTGTGAGAATCCTTTTTTTCTTCAATTCATGAAGACTTGCACTTTTTCTTCTTTTTTCCTTTTTTGGCATCAGATGTGTCTCTACAGTCAATATTTATGGTCAATTAAAGATGTTATGCTTGATTCTATTTTGGCTTGGTCCAATGTCTGATATTTTAAGGGGATTATGGTTTTAAATTGCAACCATGCATATAACTCATACTATTTTTTTCCTGCCAATCCTCATTTAATTGATTTTTTTTAATTTCTTCCTCTTTCCTTCAGAAGATTCATTTAATATAACAATTACCAAATTCATTAAACACTGCCAGATAAATCATCTTGGAATATAGTATTCGATAGCAAAGGGGCAAATTTCCTGCTTATCATTTTATATGTTTTTTTTCCTAGTGATCTGCATGTTCTTTGACTTTATTTATATCCCAAAAGGAAGCATAATTAGTGACTTTATATTATGTGAGGCTTTTTTTTAGAGGTGTATGTGTAGGCAGAAGTTATGGAAAGCTAAGTAACAAAAAACACCAACACAACAAACAGTATCAAACCACAGTTAGATAAAGTCAGAAGGTGGTCTGTTGGGTTTAGGCTCAACATAGATTCTAGAAAGAGTGCAGAGAAAAGCAACAAAAATGATTAGGGGATTGCAGGATAAACTGTATAATGAATGGTTGTGGTAACTGGGAATGTTTAGTCTAATGAAGAGAAGGATTAGGAGTGACATGATAATATTTGAGGGACTGTCACAGAGAAGAGGGGGTCAGCCTACTCTTCAAAGCACCTGAGGGCTGGACAGGAAATAAAGGATGGAAGTCTAACAAAGAAATATCTAATTTGAAGTTAAGGAGAAATTTCCTGTCAGTCAGAACAATTAATCAATGGAATGGGTCCAGAAGCTGTGAGGGCTCCATCACTGGAAGAGATTTGTCCAGAATGGTATAGGGTCTCCTGTTTGAGCAGGAGGTTGAATAGAATTAGACCTCCAAGGTCCCTTCCAACTCTGTTATTCTGTATTCTGCTGGTGGATTATATAGATTATAGTTTAACATAATATGAATCCAAAAGTAGTTTTGTTAGTAAATTATTGGTAAAATAAACCAAGATGTCATGAATATCTGTCACCAGATCTATATAGATCCACGTATTAGACTGAAAAGCCAGCTATTTTTCTCTACCCTCCTGGAATATGACTTAATTTTATGTGCAAATCTTGACAAAGGTGACTTATTCAATAAATCATAGCTAAACACACTTGTGGTTTAGTATGCTGAACCCAACCTGTCTCGTGTACCTTGCTAAAATATTTCTCAGGTTCTAAACCCTGCCCTTAGATCCACAGGGTGCTCTGAATCCAAAATTTTAAAAGTTTGATCAAAGTTGCACAAACATTTGATAGCTGTCATTAAGTTTAGAGAAGCAATTCTTTTGCTCTGAGTTTGTTTAAAGATGAGCATTAAATATTGTTTGTGTTTCATTGATAATGACATAATGAATTCCTTGGAAGAACAGATGGGATGTTCCTGGATGCAAATAGCAGTATAGCTATGCACCAGTTACAGGTCCTCAGAGAGGTCTTTAGGTCTTCCACCTTGCAGGAGAACAGATGGACAGTCTTTACCTACAAAATGACTTTCTTTATTAGGACTAACCTCTGTTCTAAAAAAGAAAATGGCCAAATATCCAAGGGTAAAAAAAGGAGAAAAACGCAAGCAAACATCTGGAAAACATTATATTCTCCCTGCCCTTGTGTCAGCCAGACTGATATTTACTTTTCTCATAATCTCCTTTATATTCGGAGTCCATCCAACAAGCTTCAGTGTGACCATTTTAGCAGCTGTTTTGTTCATTTTGTTCATTTTTAGAATTATTATTTTGTTATTCTTGCACTCCTGATTCAGTTTCTTTTATTCATTTGCTGCAGCTTTTCTTTTACGCCTCCGGTTTATATTTAACTCTTGCTGGAGATTATCAAATGTTTCAGGAAAATTGCTTTGGGGAGAAATGCCTGTTTCAAAAGAAGGCATATAAATCCTTAGAATGTATTGCTAATCTGGGGGCTGTGGTAATGTCTTTTGACAACCTGCAAAGCCTCTTTCATTCTCTTGCATTGTAAGATGTACTAGGGTACATGGCTTCATTTCAAATCCTCGATGCAAGATGGCCATTGAGACCTCCAACAAGAGCTAACAGTCTGCTTAGGAGAGGTTGGAAAAAAGAACAGGAAAAGAGGAGAAGGAAATGAGTACAGGTAGTCCTTGACTTAGGGCCACAACGGAGCCAAAATTTCTGTTGCTAAGCGAGACAGTTGTTAAGTGACTTTTGCCTCATTTTACGACCCTCCTCGCCACAGCTGTTAAGCGAATCACTGCAGTTGTTAAGTTAGTAACAGGTTTGTTAAATGAATCTGGCTTCCCCAATGACTTTGCTGGTCAGAAGGTTGCAAAAGGTGATCACCATTATAAATATGAACCAGTTGCCAAGGGTCCTAATTTTGATCTCGTTACAATGGTGATGCTGCAAAGGTCATAAATGTGAAAAAAACAGTCATAAGTCCCCCTTTTTCAGTGCTATTGTAATTTTGGATAGTCACTAAAGAAATGGTTGTAAGTAGAAGACTACCTGTTGTGGCCTGTCAGCCGCTGGCCCCTCCAGCAGCTGAATCAGATGAGGCGGCGGCATGGGAGTCAGGGCCAGCATCAAGGCAACCTGAGAGCTCCGAGGGGGGAAGTGGGAATGGAGATGTCAGAGAAAGAGGAGGAGCCTGGGCCATCTGTCAGCCCTCAGATGGAGAGTCAACAGCCCCCGGGTCTGGAAGTGGTTGATGAAGAAGAAGAGGAACAGCTGGGTCCAGTGCCTGACACGCGGCTGGGCAGAAGGCAGAAAAGAGGAGAGCAGTGGAAAGCCATGGCCCCACCCTAGCTCTGGGGATAAAAGGCAGGGGGCAGAGATGAATAGGTGTGGCAGACAACTATTCATCTCCCTGC
>JANHFL010009168.1:0-15656 GCA_032468155.1 Oxyrhabdium leporinum | reverse complement strand
AAGCCATGGCCCCACCCTAGCTCTGAGAATAAAAGGCAGGGGGCAGAGATGAATAGGTGTGGCAGACAACTATTCATCTCCCTGCTGGACAGACTTGTTATCCTGCTGCGAGAGCAGAGAGTTTTTGCCAGGGTTGCTGGTGCTTCTAATAAAGAAAACATTTATTTAACTACAGAGGGTTTGTCATGTTTGGGAGCTGGATCAGAACACTACCCGTATCCCTATTTATTTTTTTGGTGTTTGCATATTCTCTTCTTGCTTCAGCCCCACCCACCATACTGACTCTATCCAATTTTCCCATGAACATTTCAAATAACTATTATCCATCCATGTCCTAGACCTAGATCCTGAAAACTGGTCTATTTTTGTTCTTCTTGTACTCACATGTTAGTGGATCTCAAGTATTCTTCTTTTGCTAGACCAGTTTGGTCTTTTTTCATCCCCTAACCCCTACTCCCCAAAAGCAAGGTATCAGTTATGCTGTATACATGTCCAAAGATATTGTTTCTTCACAATTGCTTTCTTTTATACCTCTTTCATTACTAGTGAAGATATGATTTGGGGATCAATGCTGGAAAGCTGTGGCTTAAATTTAGCCCCTCTCTGTATTCCCCTAGCAAGCTCTGCTTCAAGAAAATAGGAAAATCTCTATTTCCTGAAAGCCTCTTTTGAGTGAAGTGATGCATTGTCCTTGCTAAAATTATTGCCATTAAGAGGAGAGCAGGGCACAGTTTGATATGATTGATGTCTCCTTTTTCTCTTTAGCAGGTGAATGTCAAGAGTACTAGCTCCATGGTTACAAGTAGGCAGTCAACAATTATTTGCTGCCAAGGATTCCTTGTCAGAAGGATTGGCAGAATGGTTATAGTAATGAGCTTGTTTCCATTAAGTTGAGCTTATTACTTTCATTTGCTTTGCTTCCCCATCAGCCTTGAGAGGATCCGTGCACAGTGCTGACATTCTATCTCCTGCCCTTTAAAATCAAGCCAGTAAAAAGCACATATTGAAAAGCTATTTAATGCATGTTGGGCTGGGCCTCCTTCCAATGCAGATTGTTTATTGATGTGCAAACTCTGTCTGAGACAAAGTCTCAGCATCATATTGTAAAGCAGTTGTGATCTAAATTGTTGTCAATTGACAGTTCAGTAGAATGCCCTGTTAAAAGCTAACAAATTCTATTATTTCTTTATATTCTTTATATATTGATTTTTATAACACTGTATAAAGTTGTGTATCAGTCAGGAAAGCACCTGAGGGGATTGGGGCCACTAGGAGGAAGGCTCTGTCTTTACCATCTAAAACTTTCTACTCTTTTCTGTTGTGTTTCTTTATAGAAATAAAATCACAACAACTACTTAATCAGTTGTTGTTTTTTTAAAAAAAGTCTTTGTACAATTTATATTTCTTTTGGTTGGACTCTGGTCTGATGTTTTGCTCTCTAATCCACAATTAATTACTTCTTGATTCTGCAAAATAGGATTAAATTGACTGAGCTGAAAATAAAGCTACAGCATTAAAAAAACCTGATTTAGTGGAGAAGCTAGAATTTATTTTCGTTAACTTTTTTTTTAAAAAAAGAAAACTTTGACTGCAACCCTTAAATCTTTGGAAGGGGAATGGCAGTGGAAAAATAAACAAGCTGATTCCTATCTACATTTTCTGATAGTGTATTTAGTAACCTAGGCTAACATAGTGTAGCAGAAAAACTGGTACAGAATTTCACTCAGTAATTAGCCACACATTCCTGTGACAGAGAAAACCATCAAAATCAGCAGTCATTTCTTTGCTGTTGTTGTTGTTTGATATCTCTTCACTGACAAATTCAAGAAATAGATTTATATATAGTAAAAGTTAGTTTGGTGTGTGTGTGTGTCTGTGTGGTTGTCTGTGTGTGTGTTGTTTGTGTCTGTGTTGTTTTTGGCTGAAGTCCAGATTAGGAAAATTAGTATAATTTATCTCTTGGAATATAGCTGGTCTGGATGTAAAAAAAGGAAAGCAGATTCCAATTGGTTGTTTGCTGAGATGGGAGAACTTTGCAAGCGATAAAAGCATGATCTCCCAGAGAGATACTGAGATCTCTATCACTGAATGTATTCAGGCAGAAATCAGCCGTCTTTTGAGATACAAAGTATAGATGTGTGCATTGATCAAGGAATTACACTCAATGATCTGAATGACTTTGATCTCATCATTCTTTCTAATCCCAACTTTAGAGTGTTAAAAAAGTTGTGGGAATATGATGAAGAAAGAATCTCATGCAAACTCATGACAAGTGAGATGTAAAATGAATGAATTCAGAGTGAATCCAGAATCACTTATAAAGTGAGATGGGTGGCATATAAATGTAATAAATATATTGTTTCCATATGTTGCCCAGCGGCAGACTTCCCTGGTTGGAAATTATCAAACATTCTCTAAATTCTATTTATTAGAAAAGAGGTTAAGTAACCATGCAAGAATTCTGACAAATGCTTTGCTTTTCAGTTGAAAACATCTGTATATAGGCAAATTACTTGGACTCTAACTTTCTTTGTCTCCCTCTTGAGTTTTGAGTTACTGGGTTGAAATATCAAATTTATGTTGCTAAAATTGCAAAAACTGTAAGCTATAATAATAAAAAAATAAATAAAAATTGCAGGATCCAACGTGGATCCGTCACCAGGACCAAAGGTTTAGAGAGGTGACCAACCCAGATTGGATCTGGCAACATTATCTGGGGTCAAGTATATTTGCCTGCATTCATAAAAAAAATTACTATGGTGTGATCTCAATATGGATTCTACGGGCAAAATAAACATATTTCTTTTTTTTTTTAAAGATGAACAGTAAACTAATTAGTTTAGGTAGCAAGCTTTTGCATATTTATTTCCTGTCTGCTAATAAAAAAGCTGAAGCAATGGCCATTAGTGTTTTAGAATATGCTTCACTTAATATGCAAGATACACAGAAATTAACATAGTAATTATGCTAGAACAAATAGGAAAAAAATATCTAAATACATTTAACTGATTAAATAATTTTGTTTCTTTGTCTTGTCCGTAATCTCCCACAGATGGTGGCAATGTTTTCTAGCATAACCATCTTCAACAAAGCTTTTACTTCATTTTTCACCTAGTATTTATTCTGAAATGTGACCATGGAAAATTTCCACAGGCATTTGTCACTACATTAAGCAATAAGATGAATCATAGTCACTAGATCTTGTGTCTTTGGAACTGCTATAGTGAATTAAGTTTGGGAAATTGCTACCTGTCCATTTGGCCAACTTCCATCTGTGGAATGTCATATTACTGTAATAAGAAGGGAAAAGTCTGTCCATGAACTTTATGTAGAGGTGGTTAGTCCAATAGTATTCTGGGAGAAAAAAAATGTAAATGTAATTGTATACGTAAATCATGAGGCCTGAATTGGCACCTACCAGTCCAAATGAATTTTTGATAAATTTTGAGGGATCACTTTCATTCCTGTTGACTATTGATCATCTTTGTTTTTATTTCAAGAGTTCCCAAAATTGATCAGTGAGTTGAACTGTGAAAAGGCAGCAGGAATGAAACTGGTCCCTCAAAATTGATCATTTGGACTGGCAGGTGCCAATTCAGGCCTCATGATTTACACATGCAGTTTAAAAAGCTGAATTCCTAATGTCTGGGTTTTTGTCAATAATTATTTCTATCTTTAAGTAGAATATATATATATTCTACACACACACACACACATATACATATATACATACATACATACATGCACACATATATACATATATGCAGACACACACACACACACACACACACACACACACATATATATATATATATATATATACTTTTTGATCATTATCAATTGATTTGCCTATTAAATACAATTAAAAGATCTACATATAGATTTACATATCGGAAACCTTTAGACTAAACAGAGTTAAAAAAAATCTTGCAAGTAAATAGGCAGTTTCTTAGCTGGAAGAAGTACAATAGAGCCTTTCCGCTCTGCTTTCTGATGGAGAAATACAGATTGAAATTAAGGTCTGCATTTATTGATTTTAAGCAAGCCTTTGATCATATCTCTCAAATGAAATTATGGAGAAACTTAGAACTGCAACAATTGATTGTTGTCTGCTGGTTCTTATCTATAAAATGTATAGGAATACTAGAAGTAAGATACAATGAAGCAAGTGAGGTCCCTCAATCTCAACTAGAAGTGTTTAAAAAAGCCTTTATTATTGCCCTAAAGTTATTTATGTGTTTTATTAATTCCATGGACAATCATTTAACGAAATCAGAATAGTATCCACCAAGTACTACAGGCCCTAGCTGTGACTACTGTATGGACAGTGTAGCATTATGCAGTCATTTTATCGTTACCATCTATAGGACTAAACATGAGATTAGTGCTTTTCTGCATAGTAGTTAAACTACAATAAAACCAAGCTCATGATGGGTTCAAAATAATTCGGAAGCCTCACCTGGATCATTAACAATCAGTAGCTTCAGCAGATTGAACTATCTAGCCGTATTTTTTCCATTCACCTGGAAATAATAATAATAATATAGTTTTGTATGCAATCCAGAAGGTTCAAAACAAACAAACAATTCTATGGCTGTCTTCTACACAAGAGGAGTTTGGTGTAAGCCAGCTGTTTTGCCGCAGTTGGGTTTGTATGGCTAAATTCTCTAGCCCCATCCCTCTATGGCGTGAAATTAGCTTTAGGAAATAGACACATCTATATGAGATGTTCCTAACTGCATTCTGAATGCTTCAATGGAGATATTTAAATTTTGGTTAAAGTTGAATTTCTTATCCCAAGCCCTGGGCTCTCTATAACATTGGTATATCATTTGCATCCTGGAAACTATCCTTGTGCAGTATAAAATTCTGCTGCGGGGTTTTCTGCCCAGATGTGTTATGTTTTCTGCCCTATAAGTTAATAGGGTAATAGGGAATGAGATATAAATAAACAAACACAAACAAACAAACAAACAAACAAACAAATAAATAAATGGAGCTTTGAGTTATTGACACCCAAGAAGGCTGAATCTCTGCAAGTACAGTAGGTGGAATTTGGTTATACAATCCACAAACAGAACAACGTCTTCAAGAGTTTGTTCTTTAATTTTAATCATTCCCTTTCAAGCAATCCTTGAAAGAAGATATAATTTTTAGTTTTGATCAAATTTTCCCCAACATTTGTCTTCCAAAACTTTTATGCAAGAGGCTCGAAATCTTTTAGGTGGTGAGGAGAAAACGTGGGATAACAATTTAGGAAAGTGGAATATTCCATTAACAAACTTTGTAGAAAATATTTGGATTTTCTCCAAAAATATTCAGTTTCTTTTTAAAATTTATTTCAAAATTCTCCTTTGGCGGAAAGTTAGTAGCAACTTTCTTCCATCTACTTCCAGACAAGCAAGGAGATACAATACAACCTGGAAAGTTAAGGTTCATTTATTAGCTAAACTAACACAAACATAACAATTAAGATAAGTGCCTTACTGAATTGCAATAGAATAATATCCATTAAGAATGTACTTAGCATAACTATCTAGTTCTGTGGTTAAATATATTGCAATCAGCAGGTGCACTTAAGTCAGTGTATATGTTCCCAATAACTCTGTCTTGCAGGACAGTTTGCATGAGTTGTAATTTCCTTCACTGCTCCCACCCCCAAATACATCCATGCCTGCCTTTCTCGAGAGTACTGTGTGTGCAATTTGAGATGTTCAGGGTGCATCTACCATTTGTTTTTTATGCATTCCAAGTATCTTCCTAAAATTTATAGAATGTCTCAGGTAATATTGTTTTTTGAATAACTTCCTTCAGAAAAGAAACTGCAGACAGATAAACTTAACAGCAAGCTGTTCAATTAATATCAGGTTAGTGCATGCATGGTTAATTGTAGTGCATTCAAAAGTAAGAGTCATATATATTATTGGCACACACTTTTGGAAAAAAAAGTCTGATTTTTTCATCTTAATCAGCATAAAGTATGAAGGCTACTAGCTAGGAACCAAACAAGACAGAATCTGCAACCCCTTGACTTTGTGAAATTTGTAATGAATAAATTCATGACATAAATGTTGTCATTATTATTACTCTGAAATAGGAAGTATACATCTGCTCTTTGTGGGATGGTGTTGAGACAGGGAATGAAATGCAGACTTGATAGACAAAAATAATTACTGATCATTTACAAACCAGATGCTAGATATGATACATGTTGGCACTGATTAATCCACGTAATGTAGTAGGAAACCCTGGTTTTGAATAGTACAGAATAATTATTGTTCAGTGGACACAATTTTTCAGATGATATAACTATAAAGATTGGCTCACTTTCATTCAGCTTATTTCAAAGTGTTCTTTCTGTTGTGGGCAGGATATTTAAAGATCTGCCTTCTTCTATGTAAAAGAATCCCAGCTTTACTCTTGTTGTCCCTTTGATATTTGAAATTCTGTGAGCAGACCATTGGGAGGATTTCATTTCAATGGCTACAGAATGGTCCACCAAAGCCTCTGTGATTTATTCACTAAGCCAAAATAAGAAACCATGATTTAACCTGATGCATGTGGCTGAAAGGTGAAGCCAGTCACAGGAAACTCATTTTAGATGTATTGAGGCTCAAAGCTTTCTCTTTCTGTCTTGCCTTTTGAGCTGGGTGCAGTTTCTTAGAGCATTGCATTCTATACTCCTCTGAAAGTTTGTATCAGCTCTTCTTCAACTTTTAAGAAGTTGAAAACATTTAGGCATAAATGACAAAAAGTTATTTTATTTTCAAGACATCATGTGTCACCTATTCCTCTTCTCCTTCCCTTCCTTGTGAAAAGCTGTACAGCTGTTTGCAGCTCAAGAGTGTTAGCCCCGCTTCAAATACGTTCACATTTTTATGACCATTTCATTATTTATTAAAAACATGAAATTGATGCTGTGTCTTAATGTTTTTATGATTGCCGTTTATTTTGCAGAAGCATTTGTATTTTTCTGCCATCCTATCTTCAAATGCAGATTCAGGCAAATATCCAGTGGCCCATTATGCTGATGATTATTATTTGCAAAGATTTATGTGAAAATAAGCAAGAGCATTTTAATGAGAATATTTTGCAAATGAGGCTATTGCAACAATCGAGGGGGGGAAATGAAAGCATGAATGCTCATACAATTAGTTGTTTTCTTCATTTTGCAGCATTTGTAGTTGTAATGCTATGAAGGAAGGATTCTTGCAGATGGCATCAGGTGGGAAGGGGGGAGAGATGCTGCCTAAGGAACAATCAGATAAGAAATGGAAAGCTTGCAGCTGACCCTCCCTAACTTATCAGATGGTAAAAAGAGACAGTGAGAGATTTGTACTTGCAAAATTCTGTTAATGTCGCTTTACAATAAAGTAGAATTAGTTTATCTGGCCTATTTCCTGTCTGGTGTACTAGGAATGCTGACAGTATCTGAGGAAACATTGGGCGCTTCCCATTCCTACAAATAAGAATGTAGAAACAAAAGTGAATTGATTTGATATACTGTCATGTTTTTTGGGGGAAAGTTTCTACTGATTAGTTGCTTTGTAATGTAGAGATAATCTTTTCTAATGCTGAACCAATGTTTAGCCCTAAAACATGGTTGTGATGGAAGTCATGTATTGATTAATAGGCTATCTATAAGAAAATATCAATAGGGACACTCTAAGGCAATCACTAATGATAATCAACTAAGTCCGTGTGGATCATAAGGACACAGTTTTAGAATGTCTGTATTGTGGCACTCAGTAGTAGTAGTAGTAAAATAATTTATACTTAATTAGCACGTTCAACACTTACTACATTCAGAGGAACCCACTCAAGAGCTATTCTTTGCTATTCTCATCTCAGTTTGAAAAATGAATTGCACATATGCTCTTCTCACTCAGGATTATACTCTATGCTTCTAGTGAAGTTTTACTATAGCCCAATTTATGCCATAAAAACTGTATGAGTGTTTAAAGTTCTATAAGTCTCTTGCCCTTCCCTTTCCACTTATATGTTAACATTGTTACAGTTCTGGAAACTGACCTACAAATTAAGCTAGCGTCTATCACCTCTTGAATGTATAACTTGCTCTGAAAAATGGCTTCAGCAAATAGATTTTCTATATTGTTTTTGTGTTCTTAAAAAAAATTGCTTTACATCATTCTTCATATATACTATATTGTGCAGTATATATGGAATTGCATATCGTTCAAATCCCACCAGGCTCAAGGTTGACTCAGCCTTCCATCTTTCCGAGGTGGGTAAAATAAGGACCCAGATTGTTGGGGGCAATAGGCTGACTCTGTAAACCATTTAGAGAGGGCTGTAAAGCACTATGAAATGGTATATAAGTCTAAGTGCTATTGCTGTTGCTATCGTATATCATCCAGAAAGACACACAACTTTTTCTTGCTTCAAATATGATACTGACCAATGAAAGATTTCATTGCAGCTTGTTAGTTTAGTGTGTATTCTTCTAATTATGTAGATTGGCATTTTTCTTCTGTGTTTGATATTAGCCTTTTGCATGTAGAATTCTGTAATATGCCAGAGATAGAATTTTCATTTGGGCTCTCTTGAACTTTCTTGATGTCCTCATAAAAATCTAAATGTTACAGGAACAATATTAATAAGTCATCTACCTCCTCCTGTGCTCATGTATATTTCTTGGCTATTAAATGATATTGCATTGCACCATCTGTGCTCAGTGCAATCTCAGTTCTGGTTGTGGGTCACTTGCAATGCTCTTATAACCCTCCCTCTTAAAGAAAAATCAGCTTAATTAGAGTGAAAAGTTGAAAATCAGTAGGTGCTTGCATGAAACTTAAGGAATGTATTTTAACTGTAGAGATTCTTCATGCAAAATTATAATATAAAATACAGATGAAAACAAAATAGGGAAATGGGGGAGGGAGAAAAGGGGAAAGAGAAGTGTGGCATAAGAGGGAAAAAGAACAAAAGCATTATTGCAGTTCTGAATATACCCTGAAATATATCACTGTAAACTGCAGGTTTCTCTATTTGTTGGGATGCTCCACATTTCAAGGTGCCCTTCCCAGCTTTTAAAATTCTATAGAATAAAACAAACTACAAATACCTATGTATTAAGAAGTTTTGGCAGAGCTAAAGTGATGGAACTTTTCTATAGTTGCTATTTTCATAAGACGGTAGGAAAGTAAATCTCCCTTTTAAAAGCAGCTGATATTTTTAAAATTATATTAAGGGATTTACTGTTTTAGCAACGTACCCTAATGGGAATTATTCTTTTACAATGATTTTTTTTTATGGTGTCTTTATCACATCTAACTGTTACAGCATATAATTAATCAATGTATGAGTACCATCACGGCTATTGTTGAGATTAATGACCATTTCAGGATTTTTTCAATAGTAAGGGCATATTTGGATGATCAGCCAACCATTTAATTCAGTTAGAAAGGAGCTCAATACATATTTATATTTCCAGGTCTTTGATAGCTACCATTTCAGCTTTTATGGGCTTTCTTAAAAAACAAAAACAAAAAAAACACCATTTATGTTTTAAGGTTTTTTATGGCTTGGTTTTTAATGGATGTAAATCATCCTAAGCTATTAAGGGTATTTGTTGATTTATTTATTTAAAAGATTTATTTGGCTGTCCATCTTAAGCACTCTTAAGCAACTCTTAAGTCATTCTTAGTTAAGCAACTCAACTTACATTTTCTAAGTAAATAGGATAACTGCATTGCTAAGCACATAAAATGAAACAAGTTGTATGCAATTTGTCTACATACTGTTCTATTTCTACAAAGAAGACTTTCTTATTTAGACAATATGTGTAAACTCCTGGGATAAATGTTTATTTTTGTTAGTCGATACATCCTTTTTCAATTACAGAGAATAGGCTTGCTTTAAGGTATAACATTTTGGCAACTTCTAAGATACTTCAGTGCTGTAGAATTTCTGCTCCAGTTTTGATCATACGTTAAACCAAGAGGTCAATATATATGTGTGCTTTTGATAATCCCTTTTATCTCTCTAAAGGTTGCCATCAAATTGTAATTTTTATCACAACAGTTTTCCTAGTGTTATTGTTATCCATGTTAAACAGATCCAGGATCTGTTGAAGATGAAGATGAAGTTGTGTAGGAGAAGAGGACAAGAAGACAAAAAGCTGATGAGGAAGTGGGAAGTGATGCCTGGGAATGTACAAATATCAATAAAAAGGTTCAGCATTGAGGATGTTACCTAGGTGGGTAATTAAATATCTGCAAAAAAACAACCAAGCTCAGAGAGCACCAAGGACCCCACATGTACCAATATTACAGATAAGCAAGAGGGCTCACAGTCAATTGTATAACCACAAATGATCTAAGCAGCCCAATGTGGTTTTTTTCTTGCCTGTAGCTCAGAGGCAATCAGGAAAGGAGCAGTGATGCAAAAGCAGGGTTTAATATCAACAAGCAAAAATAGGAGGCAAAGGTTGTATAATATAGCAGTATCCTACTTTTCTGGTTTGGTAGCCCAGACAGGGGCAGAGAGACAATGGCTTTGTGTGAATGGCAGGCATATGCATAAATGTGCACAGCTCCATTTGCACAAATGGTGGACACGTGTCCACTGCTCGCATAAATACATCTTTGCACATGCACATAAGCTGCCACTCACACAAAGCCATCCCCTACTCCTCCCAGGCCAGTCCGCCAAGCTGAAAAGGTTGGGGACCACTGCATTATACAACCTTTGCCTCCCTTCAAAAATTATTGTGCTTGTGAGTATTAGACCCTGCCTCAGCATTACTGCTCCTGACATACCGTATAGATATTGAGCAAATCCCAACATTCCAGTCAGTAACAAAATGATAGAGTTGGAAGGGACTTTGGATTCTTCTGGCCCAGCTGCAGGAGAACCTAAACCAAGTGGAGCCCACTTCCAAATAGGCCGAGGTCTGGGGTTGGGGACCCCTGGTATAATACTTTAGAAACTTTTAAGTCTTTTATTGGTTATAAGAATTAACTATGAAAGACTTCAACAATACACTAGACACAATTATGCTCTGAAGTGTTTAATTTTATAGAAAAAAAATCTACCTGCTTTGTTTCATTTAATCCTATAGAAAAGATTAGATATATTATTATTTATTTTATTTGATTGTACATCAAATTATACATCATTTGATTATATATCAAATAGTATATATGTATTTTAAAATTCATAATGTGGTAGTTGTGATCCAGAGAAATTTGGTCTTCTCTAAAATCTGCCAATTTTACTGTAGTAAGTTTTTATTCTATGTAATTTTCTTCCTGGGAATGAGCCTTGAAGGGAATTTGATTTCATCGAATATGAATGTATAGAATTTATTTGTTTGTATGTTTACATGCTATGCCTTTATAACAGAAACATCCTTTTGACTTTTTTTCTTAATTTAATAATCAGTAGGTCATTATCTTTAGCATCTAATGAGTTGTTTATTTTAAGTGAGAGACCTATTTTTGTTTCTCCTTAATGGGTAAACTTTATAATTTCTGAAACAAATTCCTAGGATTTATTTTTGTCCACTGTACCTTCCCGGTCCCTTTGGTGTCAACAAATAGGAGGAAATTACATTCACTCTCTGACCTAAAAGTGTGAATGGAATAAATCAACAATTTATGCAACATGTCCCTACTTGTTAAGTCTTTCCTGCTGCTTTC
Organism: Oxyrhabdium leporinum; assembly: GCA_032468155.1. Taxonomy (NCBI): domain Eukaryota; kingdom Metazoa; phylum Chordata; class Lepidosauria; order Squamata; family Cyclocoridae; genus Oxyrhabdium; species Oxyrhabdium leporinum. The sequence goes on along the minus strand of JANHFL010009168.1, from coordinate 3,993 downwards.
TCCATTTTTAATTATATCTTGATATAGTTTCCTCACCTCGGCTTTCATTCATCTCACATTACTTTAACCTAATACATTCTTGTTTCGCTTTGTATTGTTTGGTTTTACTTTTATTATTAGGTCACTGAAATGACCTAATTTTCAGGTGAGAATAAATGTCCTCATTTTTTTAAAAAAAAATATCCATTCTACAGCTTGTATAGGAATCCAGAGGGGCTTGTAAAGAAAAATGTGTTGTGACACAATAGCAATTAGACTTATATACTGCTTCATAGTGCTTTACAGCCCTCTCTAAGGGGTTTATAGAGTCAGCATATTGCCCCCAACAATCTGAGTTCTCATTTTACCAATCTCAGAAGGATAGAAAGCTGAGTCAACCTTGAGCCGTTCAGGATCGAACTCCTGGCAGTGGGCAGAGTTAGCCTGAAATATTGCATTCTAACCACTGTACCACCACACCACCACAAACTCAATTCTACAGACTGTAGAAAAGGATAGACCATGTACTATACACTGCTAAAACGAAAGAAACTTTTCAGCAGACTTCATACACTGGCCAAGATGTCTTGACAAGCAATCCTGCCTTTTTTTCACTTTTCAGATCATATCCTTGGACTTGGACTCCAACTATGTTATTTACATTATTCACTGACTGTGTAAATATCAAGTGATTTCTTGTGTCGATAAAATGAGCTATCACAAAGCATCTGATTGAAACTGAAAGTTAGTGTTTCCTGATTTTTATTTTAACAGAGAGCTTTTTACCGATGCAGACACAAGTAGACTTTTTTTGTTAGTCAGCTTGACTACATTACACCATTTCAGAATTCAAGAGCAGGCTTGTAGGATAAAGTGCAGTCTATTCATCAAGGCCAACCAATCAATGTGTCTTCAGATACTGAATAGAGATCAGACTCTTCTCCTACCCACGTGCCCCAGGATGATAGTTTTCTATGTGTGGGATTAGAAAACAAAATGAAAACACAATTACTGAAGTATAAAAATAACTAGTGGGTCACTTACTTACGTATTGGGAGGCTCAAATATCACATCTTAAACTTTTCTGTTTCTTACATATGAATGCGATTATGGAAATAAATGAAGGCAAATATATGTCCCATGATAATGTTGCAGGATCCAATCTGGGTTAGTCACTGGGTCCAGAGGTATAGTCTTCTAAGCTTTCAGAGTTGTGCTGGAGCCCATCCTCAGAGTACTTCTCTCTAGTAAAGTGTGTGCTTTTCTATTCTGTGTGTCTGTTTATTTGGTGCCTGGTTGTGTGTGGCTTTTTAGTTATTGATTGGGGTATTGGTGGCTGGCTATTAAGTCGTCAGCTATTGCTTCCTTGTGCTATCAAACTCTCACTTCCTAAGCACTTGATAAGCTAGTGGTAAATCAGGACACCAGCACTTTTCTGTCTCTAGATACTATGCTGCTGCACATAACAATAGGAAAATCACAGGTTTTAGTTCACATGTGCTGCTAAATTCTAATTTTATTTGTTTATTTCTCATTTAGACCCTTGTTTTCCAAATAGGGAAATTTTAAGGTGTCTGGACTTCAACTCCCAGAATTCACCAATCAGCATAACCATTGGTAAGAATTCTAGGATTTCAGTACTTAGAATTTATTCCATCTCAGTATGCACACAGTACAAATATATTAAGTGATATGAAGAAAACAACTGTTTTCTTCATATTGAACATACTGAACATGTTTTCTTTGTATTTTCTTATATTTTTTAATTCGTTTTATACTTTTGATAGGGTCAAGTTATTAAATCAATACAGTTTCTATTCAATAAATATAATAAAATCAAAGGCTGTGCCTCAGAATAAGGATATTCTCTTCATATCTGAATGTGCTTCTAGAGCTTTTTTTTTCCTCGTGAAATTGTCTGCCAACTACTTTTTTTTTTTTTACAGTGACCTTTGAATAACGATACTTAGAAAGATCCTTGGTATGTATAATAAATTTGATCATTGTTCTGGTAGAAAGTTGGAAAATGATCCTGTTTCAGTTTGAGGCATTGGTTTCACTTGTGTATTCGGAACAATCCAATTTGAGGCAATGCTTTGATGCAGAAAAATGAGTTGCTCTACCATCGTGCTTTAAGAAAAAACCTTGAAGGAGGTTGACTTGACCTCACTAGCCATTTCTCTCAAGTGGAATTGAGCTTCCTTGCTTGCAAGTTGCAACCAATCAGATTTGACACTCAGAAGGAAAATGTTGGTGCTTTCCTTCAAAGGGTTACGTTGCTTGAAGCTTTGTCAGTTTGATATACATCCTCAAACTTCCACACCTCCCTAATTTGAAATGCCTTTAATGCAGTAGCATTTTAAAAATTATTTCTCTCTCACTGTTGTGCCCATTAAATATTAAATGCACCATCAGCAAATGGAAAGCAATGATTAGTTCTTGAACATTCTGCCATCTTGCCAGGTCAAGCGATCCAGCTGTTAAGGAATGTGCTCATTACAGTTAACGGCAATAACATTCATCACATTATGGTAATCAGATTAGATAGCTAGGTGTTGCTGATAAGTGTAGCAATCTGAATGAAACTCTCTGCTGAACGAAAAATATTTCCTCAGCTGGCAGGGAACAAAGCATCTCCAAGAACAAATTAGACCAAAGGAACAGCTCTGCTTTATTTTTGTTCTTTCTAAGTAACAATATTTGACAGATATTTTTATTGTTTCTATTGAAGAAATCTCTCAGAAAAATCAATTTATTTATAATACCTAGGCTGACAAAAATCTGTATGTACCCGTAGGTTTGAAGTACAGGTATACAGATTTGTACTGGGTCGATCTTCCTCCCTGTCCTCCTTTGAAAACAACTGTTACAATCATACAATCACCACAAATTAATTATATCTCGCGCACACACACATACACACACACACACACACAATACAGTATCAACTTAGAAGGGATGGATTTTATTTTTAAAAAAGCTCAGAAGAAAAGTTATATATACAGTATACAGGGTTTTTTTTTCCCTCAGAAATACTGTTATAATCAATTTAGAGTCTACTATGGGTATACAGCCCAACTCTTGGCTTGAGGATGGCCAGCTGCCATATATGTTATTTATTTTATATATTATGCATTTTGAGTGTTTATTTTATAGCTATACACCTTAAGTCAAGTCAAAGTAAGATGGATTGTTATATCTATCAAATCAATCAATCAATCAATGTTTCAGTAAGATCATTCCAAAGACAGCTCAATCCATCAGAATACCTCCATTAACATGCTAAATTATGACTTGTTACTTACAGTTTGGTTTTACAGAACTGTAGTTAAATGGATTGACCTATTCAAGGATTTTTTTTTCATTTTTCATTAAATGTCTATATTTATTTTTTGTTTTCTCTATTGGTCATAGCACATGCTGGGTGTATCCTTACAGATACTTAGTAGAGCTTAGTAGAGCTCCAAGATCTTGGTTCCATATTGCTGACAAGGATGAAAGGGAATAAAATGGATTGATGTTTCAACTTGATTCTATCTATCTACTTTTCCATTCAGTTTATATACCACTTTTTCATACTAGTTGAACATTGAAAAGCATTTTACAGAATATAATAAAACTCAAACATAAAATACAACCATAAATTAAACATGGATTCTGAATGTGTTCATTTCTTTCCATTGGAAAAAATACCTTTACTTTCTCAGTTCTTGGATTTTACACCAGAGCATTAAACAAAGTGCTCACTTTCCATCCTTCTAGAGTCATGGCTGACTTGTGTTTATTTTCACATTATTTTGAACTAGGGGCAATGTAAAATCTCTTTCAATGGTCTTAGATAGTTTCTGATTTCAGTTAGACATGCAGGTAGCCTGTCAATTTAGAAGAATTTCATTGCTACTGCCACTTCGTTCAAATATTTATTTAAAAACCTTCAAGTTCACCTACACATGTGCACAAACACATGTCTGTTTGTATGTGTGTGTTTGTGCACATGTGTAGGTGAACTTGAAG
>JANHFL010009165.1:0-10103 GCA_032468155.1 Oxyrhabdium leporinum | reverse complement strand
GCTTTTGGGCAGGAAGCGTCGGAAGGATATAATCTCCCAGGGTAATTGGCCTGCGCGGTTTGGATGTCCTTTGGGCTTCTCGCAAGCGGCCTCACGCTTCATGCGACAAAAAAAATTAGGGCTGCTAAATCTGGATCCGTAGAACAGGAGAGGAGGAAGCAAGGCAGCGGTTCAACCAAAATGGGATTCTCTCTTTTTGGGGGGGGGACGGGATGGTTTTGACAGCAAGGATGAAGCTGGGGTGACTTGTGATGGCAATTTCTCCCTCTCTCGGACGGGTCCGCTTTCCCTGCCCTCTTTCATATGGGCTTGTACAGCAACGTGGTGACGTATTTCTTCTTGTAACGGTGGGTGGCGCTCAGCACCATCACGCCGTCCTAAAGAGAGGACAAGAGCGCCGTTCAGGAGACGGAGGGGACGCCAAAAGGAGGGGCCCCCCGTAGTGGCCGGGGTGGTGGTGTCTGTGTGTGTGAGGGGTGGGGGGGGGGCGGCGGCAGTCTTACCTTGATCGACAGGGCGTAGAGGTGGTTGAGCATGACGTGGTTTGGTTCCGGGAGGAGAGCCGGATCGCACTAAGAACCAAGAGCTTCGGGTTAGGGAGGCGACCTCAGAAAGGATCCACGGCGGGGAGGTTCTGCCAGCCAGATGCTACGCTTTCTTCCTGACCCCCCCACAACCCCTCCCCACCCATACAGGTAGTCCTCGACTTACCACAGTTCACTGAGCGACCGTTCAAAAGTTACAACGGTGCTGGGGAAAAAAAAGGGGGACTCGGGACCATCTTTCACACTTAACCACCGTCGCCACATCCCCTCGGTCGCATGATTTACACGCTCGGGTGTTCGGCAAGGGACTCGGGCTTATGACGTCAGGCGATTTCCCTTCCGGAAATTAAGCCGGAATTCGCTTAACGGCCTGAGTGACTTCGCTGCAGCGATTCGCTTGGGAAACGTGGCGCGAATCGGGTCGTGAAACGGGGCAAAGCTCCCTTCAGCAAACGCCTCATTTTTAGCAACATCAATTCGGGGCTCCGTTGTTTAAAAAGCAGGCTGTAAATGAAGGTGTGTGTGTGTTTGTGTATGTGACTCAGCGTCTAGCAACAGTACTTCTGGTCCCGATGACGGTCGTTAAATCGAGGACCGCCTGCATTAAAAGAGGTGTTCCAAGAACGGGCATCAATTTATGAAGCCGTCTTTGAGACTTGGCTCCTCTTGAAAGCCCCTCGAAGAGATGAGCAGGCAGCCTCCTGAAGGGTTTTGAGAAAGCTCTCCTTCTGTCGGGCGTCCTATTTGAAATTGCTACACACGCACGCACGCACACACCCCACAAATACTTAGCGTAGGCTCCCTCTGTTTCACGCCCCAGCGAACGCTGGGAGCTCTAGTCTCCACCCAACCGGAGAACCCCAGGCCAGGAGAGCTGAACGCTGGCCCTGCTTCTCTCCTCTCTACTTACGGAAATCCCGGTGTCTTTGTTTAGGATGACTTGCAGCAGGTGGGGAGGAAGGATTGGGGGCGACTTGAACCGCTCTTCCGGCTTGACGATGTATGGGTCCTGGTGATACGGTCCGGGGGGCGAGCTCGACAGTTCTGGGAAGAGAGAGAGCAGAGCAGATCAGGGCTTGGCAACGTGGAGAATTCTGGGAGTTGAAGTCCGCAAGTCTTAAAATCGTCAAGCTTGCACGCCCAACTTACCGGACACGTCTGAGCATTTTTGGGAATCGACCATTAAAGCATCGAAGACTTCGAAGTCGGTCTTCTTCACTTGGATCACGTTGTTGACGGTTCCTAGTTGGCTGGTCACAACAGGCTAGGAAGAGAATTTGTTAGAATTCCGGAATACACCGTTATGGATTTATCGCTCCGGGTGCATAAATGGCGGGCAGCCCTTTCAGGAACGGCTGGGCCACCAAAATGACCACCAGGAACTTTAACCAAGGGAGAGCAGAAGAGCTCTCTTCTGAAGACGCTCGCCTGCCAGGCGTCAAAACGCCAAGTAATCCATTTATATTCATTCCCAGGGCACAGAAACGAACCAGATCTGCCGATTTTTATTATTTATTTATTTATTTATTTTTATAAAAAAAAAGCCTCACCTCGGCAGGATCGTGAGTCCACTGACCGTCCACGTAGAACTTGTACTGGTGTTCGCCTTCCGGAAGATCGAGGATCGCTACGAAATTGTTGTGGCTGCGACAAGTGGGGAAAAGACACGGCAAAGACCCCTAAAGGCCAAATTCATCCATTCAATTGCAACCGACTTCACCATCCGGGCAGAGCCGAAGAAGCTTCTGGGATGAGAAGCGAAACGTCTTCAGAGAAAACCCAGGAAGTCCAGTTGCCTCTTGGGGGGGGGGGGGAAGCACCTTTGGGACTACTTATAAAGTAATAAAGGCAGGATAACACTAATCCAATTAAAAATTACACGGATTGACACAAGTCTACCTATTCATCGGTAATGGACCTCAGGTCACTCCTGGCACCTGTTTTCCTTCACATTTTTTTTTTAAAAAAAACGGAGGAATAAAGCAATAAAACGGGGCGAAAAACACCTCCCATAATGAAGATGGGGACACCAGGCACCAAAATAAAACTAAAATTAAAAAAATACGGGACGGAGGCGTATTTATGGGATCGATCAAAACAACAAACCGGCCTTCTATCTCTACAGATCCATTTGATTTTACAGATTCCGCTCATCCACGAGCCGATTCCTCCCCAGGGAATCTGACGCTTCCAGACGCCCACTTTACCTGCGAGTCAGCGGGAGTTTGTTCCAGCTGTTGAAGGAGCCCGATAAATAAACTTCTTTGCCTCCGCCGGTCCACCGGAAGACGGTCGGCTGAGCCTGGGTGGCAGCTTTGTCGCTCACCTCCAGATCGTGTTGCCAAGCCAGGAATTCATCTTTCTCCATCGGCGCCTAGAAGACAGCAGATTTCAGGAAACAGGCCAGGATCGTTCGGGGGGGGGAGGGGGAAAGATCGTAGTTTGGGAAAGACCGTGGTTGCATCGGAGGCCTTGCTCCGTGTCCTGCCCATGGGAGAGGAGACTCAAGGCAGGGGCTACCGTACATCAGCACACCACAGGTCCGTTTAAAATGAGATTAGAATAAACATACAATTTAAAATGAGATTAGGAAACTGGTTAATTGTTCTAACTGCCAGAAATTTCTCCTTAATTCTAGGTTGTTTCTCTACGTGATCATAATTCAGGTGCTCGGCCAGCCGGCACTTATTTTCGACGGTTGCAGCTTCCCAAGGGTCCCACGATCACCGTTTGTGACCTAACAACCAGCTTCTAAAAATCAAAGTCAATGGGGCAAGCAGGCCAGGAAGGTCACAAATAGCAATCACATGATATTCTGCTTAATGATTGCCGGAAAAAGGACATAAAACCAGGCACAAGACAGTCACGTCATCGTTGACTTAGCAACTTCATTCCCAGATATGGATCATCCTTTCACGACCCCATAATCCCTCGCGGGGTGAAGTCTCGGCCACTGAATGGAGCTAGCAGAGTGTTTTACTGGCCGGATGCCCTTCCTGTCGCCAATGCGGAGTTTTGTTCAGCAGATAATATTCTCATCGTGCCCAGAGAGAGCAATATCTGCCTCTACCTAGGATCGAACTCGCAGCCTCCCGAGTGTGAGGCGAGAGCTCCACCTCTAGGCCACCGCACCTCTCTCATTCCCAGATATGGATTTTTTTTGGGGGTGGGTGGGAATGGATTGGTTTTTGAGGAGGTAACGTTCAGCGTTGGGATATTTCTTACCCAACAAGACTTCACCTACTTTCATTTCTTCCGCACTGAAGAGGTCAGCATCTTCGGGACTGTCCATCAAAATCTTGGGCCTGTCTCCATCCTTTGATCCCCCGGGGCTGTCTCTTCGAGGGGTCTTATGGCCCCCCTGGCGCTCGACTCCGGACCGCTCGCTGCTGGTGTTCCCCATGGTTGAGGGGGTGTCAGAAGATGGCGACGGACAGGCGGGCACTCTTTTATTTCGACGGCTGGCTAGTTGCCCTTGTAGAAGAAACCACACTAGAAGAAGAGGAAAGAAACTTTAGATAAAGAAAACCATTGGATCTCTCGACAGGAAGAGAGGGGGAGTCCTCGACTCGACGGTTCATTGAGTGACCGTTCAGAGTTACAAACGGCGCTGGAAGAAAAAGGGACTTATGGCCGTTTTTCAGCCTTACGACCGTTGCAGCATCCCAAGGTGCCAAAAATCGGACGTTCGGCACGCGGGCTCCTATTTATGACAGTTCGCAGCGCCCCCAAGGTCACCTGATCCTCTCTTGCGACCTCCTGGCCAGCCAAGCCAATAGGGAGGCCAGCTTGGCTTCCTACATTAGCTGATGACGTTGGCCGTTAAGGGTTTGTCCGCCATAACTGAGAAGCAGCTTTTCTCCCGGAACTCCCCAGCCGGCACGCGACACCCGGATGCCGCAAGCGTTGTAAATCCAGGCAGTCCTCGACTTACAACGGTTCAGTTTGCGGCCGTTCGAAGTTTAAAAACGGCAACTGAACAAAAGCGACCTGGGACGGGTCTTTTTCACACTTAACGACTGTTGCAGCATCCCCCGGGGGGGGGCAGGCTCGCGCGATCCAAATCTAGACCCTTGGCAGCCGACTCGCATTTACGACCGTTTGCAGCGTCCCCTGCTCCCCTTTTGTGGCGACCTCCCGACCAGCCAAGTCAACAGGGAAGCCGGTTTCCACTGAACAACAGCTTAACAACGGAGGAGGGAAAGGAAGGGCGGAAGGTCGTAAAACGGAGCAAAGCCCCCCTGAATCGGCATCTCTCCCTTAACAACATGCATCGGGGGTCTCCGTTGTGGCCGTTACGGCGAGGACCGCCTGTATCAAATCCGGGGGAAAGCCAGCCGCCGCACTCTGCACATGCTCAGGAACCCCGAGGTAGGTCACCTGGCGTCCGACGAGCCGCCGATGGTGACTTCCACCGGGCAACATTCAAAGCCCGGAGAGGCCTCGCCGTTCACGCCGACCTCCTCCTTCCTTGCACCGGCTAAAGAGCGACAGCCGCCGGCGGCGCAGATGGCCAATCGCCCGGTTCCTTCGCTTCCGGACTCCGCCCCGCGGAGAGAGCGGCCTCTCCTTCCGCTTCCTGTAAAGAGGCGCTCTCTCTCTCTCTCTCTCTCTCTCTCTCTCGCAGGCCAGGTTTAAGGAACGCGCGTGCGCGTCAGAGTCCCGAGTCCACAAGGGCTCTTTTTCGCTTGGCTCTCGGCTCTTGGGCTTTTTGCAATGACACCAGGCGGCCAGGAGGGGGCGGCAGAGAATGAGAGGTGGCGAGGGGAAGAGTTTCACGTTCGGCCGGGGAATGCTGGGAGTTGATGTCCAGCCTGCCTCATTAATGGGGCCAAATTTGAAAAAAGCTAGGTCGGGCATTTCACGCGTGCCCCAGAATTGGGGTGCAGCCAGGATCAGAAGGCGGGGGGGGGATGAAAAGGGGCTTCCTTCTTCCCGTGCAAGCTTGCAGTCTTGCCATATTGAGCAGCATTAAACCCACCCAGAAATCAGCTTCCTAATTTTGACTCCCAATCAGAACAGAGCTGGAAGGGACCTTGGAGGTCTTCTAGTCCAGCCCCTCTGCTCAAACAGGACATTTCAGACAAGTGACTGTCCAGACTGGGGAGAAGCAGCAACTTGTCCCGAAGATGAACCCAAAATACAAGCTCAGACAAGGAGAGAGTTGATGAACGCTGATTCCCCCAGTTGTCCATCCAGATGTCGACTGAATTGGGCAGTTTTGCCCACCTATCAAGTCCTTTCCCAAGGACCTGGGCAGATGTTTGGGAGCAACGTTCTTTTAACAGAATAACGGCGTCGGAAGGAACCTTAGAGGTCTTCTAGTCCATCCCCCCACCCCACCACCACCACCACTCTGCTCAGGTAGGAAACACTACATCGTTCTGGACGTATTGATATTTGATGGTGTTAAAAGGTCTCTAAGCTATTCTGTGTGAAAGCTGCCTTTTGCAATTGACCGATGGGGATTTTGTCAATGCCAATGGTATTTCAGGGGCGCTGGGGATGTTTTGGGATGGCACTCAAGTTGCCGATGGTTATTGGTACTACTTCCTTTTGTCGCTGTTGTTCTGCTTTGTATTTTGTGATATTTTATTCCGTTCCGATCCAATGTCTCCAGGTATGGTTGATTGCACGGTCCATCGGAAGCTTAAACTAGATTGGGTGTTTATATCCACCAACTGAGGCTTTCCACCCAAAATCTTGAGAGAGGCAAATAGTATTAAAGGGTATTAGAGTACTAATTGATTAAATTAAATTAATACGGTAGTATTACACTATAAACCTATAAACAAACGGATGTGATTTGTCTCGTGTCTGTTTGGTGTACTGTGGGAAACTCCAAACCTAGGTCCTCGTACCCCAGGTTTAAAATAATAATTTTATATATATATATATATGGTTAGTTATACAGTCAGATTGTATCCCTCTGTTAATGCCACTTAGGATTGGGTTGGCTTTGTTGGCTCATATTTAACTGAGCATCCGTCCAGGTTCACCTGCCAACACGGAGGATCTCAACCACACACCTCTGAGCACGGACAGATTTCAGCCTTCCAGGCAACGTGGTCCAACTTGGGCTTGGCGATGCGTTGAACAAAAACCTCCCTGGTCTAAATAATCCGCTGGGTTCTCGCCTCGTCTACTGTAGATACCTGGGTATATTTAGCAGGTCCTCTCTAGGATTACAGACCAGGATATGCAGTCGCTGCTGTTTTGCAGCTCAGCTGTCCTCGAGACCCCAAAGGAGGCTAACCTGATCCAGGGACGGCGAGCCCCCCACCACCCATCTGTCTCTGCCTGTAAACCCTGCCAAGATGGAGTGGGGGTGGGGGGCAGGGATTTGGGACCTGAGCCATCCCATAATCTGCTCGGGATAGTAAGGGAGAATTTTGACAGCTGAAGTCCAAGGCCAGAAGACTCTCCAAGCCCCACTTTAAGGACAACAAAATAGCGTCAAAATTGCTAATTGCAGCTCGAAGTTGGAGGGCCTGACGTCCGAAATGCCATGCGGGGAAGGCGGTTGTGTTTGCGTGCAGAATGAACCAGGCCATCCCGTTCAGCGAAAAGCTTTCCAACTCGGTTTTCCGTGACCGCCGCAGGGCCAGCGTGATTTGGCGGACGCCTACAGGTAGTCCTCCACTTACAACGGTTCATTTAGGGACCGTCCTTCACCTCCGCAGCGTCCCCATGATCGCGGGGCTTGCCTTCGGAGGCTTGGCAACTGACTCGCAGTTGCGTCCGTTGCGGGGATCACGCGGTCTGCTTTTTGTGACCTTCTGACGGGCCAAGCTCAGGGCAGATTCACTTAGCGACCAGTTTAAGAACTGCAGCGATTTGGTTAACGAATGAGGCGAGAAACGTCGTCAGAGGGAGCAAACTACCTGAACAAATTCCTCACTTAACAACAGAGAGCAAACCCATTGTCCCGGCGTTGCTTTTTACTGCTCTTTGCTGCTTTTCCTCCCCACCCCTGATCATTTCCTGATTCCTGTGGCTTTTTGGGGGTGGGGGTGGGGGTCCCTCCTGTGAGAACCCCCTCCTCTTTGCTCTCTTCCCAGCTGATGTCCACATCTGTGCCGAAATGATGGAAGGAAAGCACGTACAAACCAATGCAAGTTTATTCTTTGGTTTCCTTAACAAGCAGGACATTTCTTTGAATTCTGAAACCTGACCAGGGGTCTTGAATTCCCCTCTGACCCCCAGACCCCCCCTTAAAAAATAACAATAATAATAATAAATTAGGTGGTATAGCTGAATCTTTTCCTATACCCCTGCTCCACGACAACGAAGAGATTAAATTACATTCCTGGCTGCCACGCCGAAGAATTTCTGGATCCGGCACAGCAAAGATTTAATATTTCTACCATGGTTAACAACATGCTCCATTTCAGCGCCACCTTTTTGTCGTTTGGATTTCTCCACCACTACAACTGTGTCTTTCGCAGAAGTCCAAAGAAGCAGGCATTTAAGTTTGGTTTCCCAGCGTTTCCTTCCTTCTGAGGGGCAAGCCCTCCCAAAAGACGCAGAAAGTGTTGGGTTTATCCCTCTCCCACCCTCATTCCTTCGCAAGCCGCCGTTTCCTCTGGATAACGCATGCTTTATGCAACTCGCAGACAGAAGGGTAACAGCCAGTGGACAGAGGCACGATCAAAACAGATGCATTGCAAGACCCCATAAGGAGGGTCCGAGTCATTCCTGCCCAGGAGAGAGAGAAAGAATATCGTGGAGCAGGTTTTGAGGAGAAAACAGGACATTGTCGGACGAGAGAGAAGGTGCAATGCAAGGAGGAAAACGGTTCATTCTAGGACGGAGTCAAGACGTTGGCAAGCCACCACGACTGCAAAACAGAACGTTGTCAGGCTGTTGTTGTTGTTGTTTTCCCGGGGTGAAAACCTCTCCAGCAGAGAAGGCCATCTGGAGGTTGAAGACTCGGTGAGGATGTGTCTTATGGGCGCCTTCATCCCCGGCGCCCCGAGGTGCTACATCGGGTTCATGGGTGAAAGTCAGAAGTCCAAGTGAACTCCACTTCATCTCCCATCCTGTGGGTCGGGTCTTAAATCCATCCCCGATCCGGAAAGTTCAGCCAGCGAAGATCTCCAGCTCGGGAGACAGCCAACGGGCGCGTTGAGTGCAAAAGCAGGGCAGGCGAGCTACACGTTACACTTCTGGCGTGCGCGAAAAGGGTTGCAAAAGGGAGCTCCATAAAGACATTCTTTTAAGAAAGACTGGTATTTTATTTTTATTTTATTTTCCCCCCCCCCCCTGTTTTCGATTCTTTAGCGGGAGGGAAGTGCGAATCATGACGCATCCCACGGAGATTTTTCACCCAACGCCTCGAGCCAGGTTTGCAAGATAAAAAGGAACAAACCCTGGATCGTGGTTTGTTCAGCCATCCGTGTTTTCATTTCTTTGTGGGACAGAACCCCGTGTCACGGGTTTGAAGAATGGGAAGCGTTCACATCCCGCGTCGCTGAATTCAGATGGTGTGCTGCATTGCCAGGGGGGGAAGGGGGAGGAGAGGAAAGAAAATGAATCAAGATGGCAAAATCCAGAAGAAGGAAAAAGGAAGAGAGAGAGAGAGAGAGAGAGAGAGGCAGAGAAATTGAGAAAGTTCGACATCGTAAATTATTCATCCGCCCGGCCTAATGGACACATTATTTAATGGTCCGTGTTCCCATTAAACAAACAATCCGTTGCATTAGCAGCTCGGTGCCTTTTTTGAATTCAAAAGCATTACGTTCCCATTGACAGATGTCACCTCCCCAACACTCAAGGCTGAATTATGCATCAGGGTAATCTGAAAGAATCAATAGCCAGCCCATTTGTCAGGAAGTGACTCGAAGTTCAGCCTTTTCTTGGAGGGTTTGAAGGTCTCCATAACAATCCCTCCGCCTCGAACATGGGAATGCAGCCCCCCCCCCGCCCAGCTCTCCTTAGGCCATTTTTGGGAGGCACTACAGGATGACCCTCGGAGGTGACCCACGGTCCAGAGACTGACCCTGGAGAAGCTCACGGGCAGACCTTGGCTTAGGACCACGCCTGAGCTCCAAACTTCCCACGCTAAAGGGAGACCGTTGTTAAGTGAGTTTTGCTCCATTTGCCCGACCTGCCTTGCAGCACCTGCGAAGGGAATCACCGCAACAGGCAACTTTCTTCCAAGACATGAAGGTGGTCATTTTACTGCCTGCCTTCTGTTTGCAAATGGGCGCTTCTCCAAAAGAGAGTTTTGCTCGCGGCTGCCCATTTTCATTTACAAGCACGCCTCTGGAGCCCCCCTCCTCCCCCCCCCTCCTAAAGCTATTCTGGTAAATCACGATCAGCTTCAAGCAGGGATTCTTCCAAGCAAGGCTGAATTAGCACTCTCTGGAGTCTCTCTGACATCTCCCGGCCTTCAACTTTCTGGGTAACTCGATGCCAGCTTGATGGGAAATTGCACGCATCATTTTGCATGCTGGTTTCACAGCTTTCCCCCCAAAGGGAAAAGGAAGGAAGGAAGGAAGGAAGGAAGGAAGGAAGGAAGGAAGGAAGGAAGGAAGGAAGGACGGAAGGAAGGAA
>JANHFL010009162.1:17363-32125 GCA_032468155.1 Oxyrhabdium leporinum | reverse complement strand
TTTTATATTTTTATGTGAACCGCCCCGAGTCCTCGGAATGGGGCGGTATATAAATTTAATAAATAATAAATAATAATGCCTACTAACTCATTTCTGTGATCCAGCTCTTTCTGTTATTTCTAAATACTCAGAAATCCAAATGAAAGTTCAAATACATTTTTATATTTCAGAGTTTATCTTATACTTTTAATCAATTTGCATGCTAATTTCTGTGTATTTCCTAACTTGCAAATACAGAGATATTTTCATACTCATCGCTGTTTCAGTCCTGTGAAATGCTGTAGGACCTAGATGGGCAATCAGTGCATGCAAGGTGCATATGGTTCCCTGGCCCTCTATTGATGATCCATAGGGCTCCACCAATGAGAAGCACCAACATTTTTTGCCCAGACTTTTTTCAAGGAAAGGGTTGCAGAGTTTTGAGGGGCAAATGTGTGGTTTAAGTTTTAGCCCTAGCAAAATCAGATTTGGTTACTTTTTCCTGTGAGAGGTTATGGGACAAAATTAATATGTTAAAGCACTCATTTTGCCAATAAATTGTCCCCAAAACACAAAGTCTAAATTTGTCAGCTCGCTCCAATTACGTTGTGACGTCATCAACCATATCCTTTGTCATCTTTGGGCAGAGCCTAGTAACAGAGTATGTCCTTAGGCTAAAAAAGAAATTTATTTCTCCATTTGTAGTTTCCATAAAGTACTGTGATGTTCCTGAACATTTCTATAAATATATGGTATATGTATTTTATAATGTAAATATCAAAAGATATTTCACAAAATTTATATATAACTATTTTTTATCACTCCAAACCATAGTTATTGATTATTGTTTTTAATTTAATTTAATATCTGTATACTTAACAGTTTCTATTTTTTTCTTCTATTCATTTTTTGTATCAGTGATCATTCAGGATATGTACGTCCTCAAACAGTACCTCGCAGCTTAAACAGTGATATATCGTATTTTGGGGTTGGTGGTAAACAAGCTGCGTTTTTTCTTGGGCAGTCTGTTAGAGTAAGTAAAGTTTAATATTGCTTAATTAACCTGGATTAATAATAGGCTGACCAGTTTCTTCTTCAAAGGAACAGATTCTGAATACATGGGGAATGGGCCAATTGTTTGTGGTAGATGACGAAGTTTGCCAGGTTATATTTGGAGTGGTTAAGAAGATTTTAGTGTCAAGTTACAGTATTGAAATAACATATTTGCAGTATTTGTATGAGAACTGCATTGCTGGTATAGGGTAATAAGTCTTTCCCTTGCTATGTTTTTATATTTCATAGAATTATGAAGTCAGATTTATTTTCCATTGAGTGTTATATTTGAGAAAGTACATAATCTTCATCCAGTGCAGTTTTGGTGATGTAAATTTCCTGTATCTGAGTGTTGACTGCTAGAATTGCTTCCAATGTAACTTCATTTTTTTAAAAATATTAGATGATAAGCAAACCTGCAGATTTTCAAGATGTTCACGAACTTGTCCTTTCAAGAGAAGATTTTGAAGCAAAAGAAAAAAACAAAGAATCTCTATATAGTAGCCATATAATAAATAGAAAGGTAAGACAATAGTAGTATTTTAATCATTGGATTAATGCCACCTTTGAAATAGTCCTTTCACATTTACAACCTTCTAGGATCTAGGAAACCAAAGTATTTTTAGAAACCATAACTTACATTTTCCTGATTTCAAAATGAGTGAAAGCTAATCAGTATCATTCCTTGTCTAATTTAATGTATTTTTTTAAAAAAAATTCCAATAGCTATCTGATTCTTCCCACATTGTTAATGTTGGTGAGCGATTTCTGCACAAGCTTATTAAAGAAGAGGAAGGCAGAGACAGTTTTACTGCTGTTGTCATTACTGAAATGCACCATGATCATGTACAATACCTGAAAAATAATTTTCACCATTGGATATGTCAGTTAAAGTAAGTATCTTATGTCTCTAAGCTTTCAAATTTGATCGATGACTCTCATATCTTATCATACTTAGAACTTTTTCCCCTGTACTTCTAAACCTAGAAACTGCATTATACAGTATTTTAGAATATTAAATAATAGACGAAATATTTTTGTTTTATTCTATTTTTGTTGTTTTGCTTTTAGTTGAAATGTTATGGAGTGGGAATATTTTTATTAACAGCCAGGAACCTTAAATTTATATATAATCTTTCTGGCTTCTATATACAAGTTGTATTTTGTTTTATATCTTTAAAGTATTCAGTGGCCTATTAAAAAATCCTGCAGTACTTATTTATTTTACAGTTTGGTTAATAATTTTATGATTACAGACACATATATCATTACTATATCCACGGACCACAAGGAAACATGACTAATTTGCCAGTAAAGGAAGAAAAGGTTTTCAATAATATGGTTATTGAGGTAGGATCTCGATATTGGAAGTAAATCAATGAACATATTTGTTTTACTTGCTCTGTATAACGTTAAGCAGTATTAGCGATTAATGGAGCATTATCATTCTCTTCCTCCATAGTCTAGCCACCAGTATATTCCTCCAAAATCTCTCCATTGATTTAGGATCCTATTGGGATAATTAATGTTTAGAATATATTTTCTTTTTATCATAACCAGGTCTGAGAATTTTGGTTAATGGATGCCATATAAATGCAGTTTAAAAAGTATGAACTATGTTTTACTGGTCATGATAGAAAAGAGAGTTAGAAGACATTATATATAAAGTCCTCAATTTATGGCCATTCATTTAATGACCATTTAACGTTATGGCACTGAAAAAGTGACTTAACAACCACTTGTCACATTTAACAACCATTGTAGTATTCTTGTGATCACATGATCAAAATTCAGGCACTTTGCAAGTAGCAGGTATTTAAAACAGTTGTAGTGTCCTGGGGTCATGTAATCGATGTTTCCAGGGGCTTCCAGCAAGCAAAGTAAATGGAAAATCTGGATTGTCTTAGCAACTGGCAAAAAACATAATAAAATTGGTCGCTACTCTCTTAATGACCATATCAATTAATAACAGAAGTTCCAGTGCCAATTGTGGTTATAAGGTGAGCACTACCTGTAATACCCTTGTGTTTTAAAAAGTGCCTTTTTTGGATCCAGTTCATTAATAACATGTCATAATTATATGATTTATCTATCAGTTCTTTGAAATATTTGTTATAAAATTCAAATTGTAAAGAATGAATTGAGACATTTAATTTAACCTTCCTTGCATTTTATTATTATTATACCTTTTGTCAAGAAATTTATAGACAGACAAACTCTCATTATTTGTTTAGATTTCACTGTTTGAAAAGGTGAAGACACCTCAGATTGTGAATCTTAGAGAAATCAAGGATGATATGCAGACTTTATATATAAATACAGCAGCAGATAGCTTTGAATTCAAGGCTTATGTTGAAGGAGATGGAGTAGTGGAAGGAATTATACGTTACCATCCTTTCTTATATGACAAAGAAACCTATCCTATCTTTTCTTCAAGTGAGTAATTGCTTGGGATAAATGCTATTTATAATTCATATACTGATATAATAAATTTGATCATGTTCCCATGATTTTAAATATTATACTACCTAGCATTAAGGGGGCATTGTAAAATGCTTGTATTGAAGGACAACTAGGTTTCTGAATACCAATTCTTGATATATTGGAGCTATATTGAATATATATTGTAACATTCTTATTTCTATAATCCAGTAACCTCCACTATTGCATACCTGCCACTATCTTAACTATTTCTTTGTTAGTTTAATGTATTAATTGTCTTATTATTTTAATCATTTAATTAATTAAAGTTAGTTTTAATTATTTTATCAGATTGTAAACTTCCCAAAGTCGCATGACAGCAAGATAAGTGGTAAATAAATTTCATAAATAAATACATAGGGAGTTGGGGGAGTAGGATTGTTTTTATGTGTTTTTGGTGATAATTAAAATTATTTATGTAACTTTCCATGAATCATTGATTAATAAGCTACATTTCAAACCAATTTTATAGAACAGATTGTGATTCATCTGCTAGCACACCGGTTCTCAGTTTAGTTAGGTCTAGATATTTTTCTGTCCTTTAAATAGAATAAATACACCTTCAGTCTAACAAGGAATGTGCAGGCAAGCGAAGAAGCAGGGGTTGGGGAGAAATTTCCAGATCAAGAAAGAATTTGATGATAGTAGCAAACTTCTTAATGATATCTCTTGGCCAGACAGATTGCAATTTTTAAAATAAGGAAAAAGACTCCCGTGATAGTAAGGGTGATGGCAGGTGAGAATGAGGGGGCAGACTAGCAGCCAGGGTAATGATCTGATAAAGCAGTTCAGTCCACAGGTGCACACAAAGCATTTCAGAAGGAATCCTTCACATTTTCCAGAGACTAAAAAGAAACAAGGAGAGAAATAATTTCAGTCTGCCAAGATTCTGTTACTGTAACCTTATAATAAAGCAAGCTTAGTTCATCTGGTTGTGCTTCTTGTCTAGACCTCGCAAGACTGACAATTTTTAGCAGTCAGCCACAACTATTGGTGGATGTACAGTACATGCTTGATAATACATTGGCCTCTAAAACAACAGTACCCAACTTTTTCAAGCTAAAATGTTGGCTAATATACACAGTTTAATTATAGGAACCAAGCACAGGTATATAATACTTTTCTTAGACATAAACTTATCATTTAATTGTATTAGAAATTAATGTCATTAGCAATTTTTAAAGAAAAAATTTAAGTAGTCACCTGGTTTGCACTTCTTTTCCATAATTTGGAAAATTATTCTATTTTGCATTTCTACCTATAGTGATATGAAAATAACTTTTAAATTTAGGATTGAATGATGATGATGATGGAGAAAAAGAAGACGATGAAGAAGAGGAATGTAACATAAAAAAAAGAGCCAGAGGGGAAAAAGCTATTTTTGACTGTTTTTGGAATGGAAGATTAATCCCATATACAACTGTAGAGTAAGTTTGGATTAGTTCTAAAGTTTATACATATACATATACATACACATTTTTTCTTTCTATGTTTCTAAATGTTGTCTTTTTCTCCCAAGCCTTGAATGGTGTACTTTGCCCAAAAAGAGAGTGCTCTTTCCAATTGAATGCTACAAGCGAATATCTGGTGTATTGTTTACAAATGACAAGTTTGAAGTCACCACAAACAAACTGAC
This sequence comes from Oxyrhabdium leporinum, assembly GCA_032468155.1. NCBI lineage: Eukaryota > Metazoa > Chordata > Lepidosauria > Squamata > Cyclocoridae > Oxyrhabdium > Oxyrhabdium leporinum. The sequence continues at coordinate 26,976 of JANHFL010009162.1, read as the reverse complement.
TTTCATTGAGTTGGAATCAAAGTTAAAAGATAAAAATACATTTTTTACAAGAATTAATACTGGAAAGGTAATATTGAATCTATTTGTTTTCTAATACTGTATACACTCCTTTAGAAAATAATTAGATCTAGTAAATTTTATTGTGGTTTGTGCTTTTATATAGTAAGAAAATACAATCTATTGCAGTTTCAGGACAGCCTGAGATTTGAAGGGACTTCGGTAATGTACCTTTTGATGGTCCCTAGCATTCTTATAACAACAGTGGAAGTGATACATCAACTTATCCTTATTCTTGCCACAAAACTCAAAGATGTTTCATTAATGGCATTGTGAAATTTTAAAAGTTGCCTTTATCTAATTTCCTGCCTTTGCTGTGAATATCATATCAGAAAAAAAATTATTAAGGCGATAAATTACTATTGGATCATATTAAACCTACTGCTCAAGAATATTGAATGATGAATGCTCATCCAGCGATGTTTTATAAATATGTATAAAAGAGTTGAGTGTAACAAAAAGAGGGTTGCAATGATTTCTGAACCCTGGAATACTAAGTACAGGTAATCTTTACTACCACAATTGAACCCCAAATTTCTGTTACAACGCAAGACAGTTGTTAAGTGAATGTTGTCCCTTTTATGACCTTTCTTGCCACACTTGTTAAGTGAATCACTGCAGTTAGTGAGTTAGTATCATGGTTGCAAAATGAATCTGACTTCCCCATTGACTTTGCTTGTCAGAAGATTGCAAAAGATGATCACAAGTCTCTGGGACACTGCAACCATCATAAATATAAGTCAGTTGTCAAGCATCATGTGACCATGGGGATGCTGCAACAGTCAAGTGTGAAAGTCATAAGTCACTTTTTTCAGTGCCGTTGTAACTACGTTCACTAAAGAAATTACTGTATGTCGAGGTCTACCTGTATGGATACGAGGAAATATAAATCAAAATTCCTAATCAGACACAATGAACATGTCACTGCCTCTTTAATATTATTGTCCTGAGCACCTTTTAAAAATAGGATTAGAATTATAAGTATGGCTTTTAAGATATATTTTGAGAAAGGTATAAATTATTAACCAATTACATTTGAGCTGCAACTCTGAATAATGCAAGAAGATAAGCTTTGTTCAACAATAATCATTCAATAATTGAAAAGATTATACATGTAATATATATATTTATACATATGCTATATATACAACTTTCCACAGGAACACAGAATGAATATTGGTAGAGAATTTGAATCATGGCTCAAGAATTGCCATGAAACACATGATAAACAAATCAAATTTACTCACTTTAAAGAAACAGTTACACGTACTGATCAGGCTTCTAAAAGAAAACCGACACCTTGGGCTAAATATATGGCAATTGAATGGGATGGAAAAATATATAAAACTGGGCAGTTGGTAAGTTAATTACTTTTGAAAAGACAGACACTTTTGAAAAGATTGCATAATGTATATTTCTTAAATTGATAAAGGTTGCTACATGCATGGAAATAATATTTGAGGTTTAACTTCCTTTTTCAGCTAGCGGACACAGTAAGATTTTTGAGCGCATCTCATTGGTGTTTTTAAGAAATTGTTGCCATTACAAGATTTATATATTTATAAAATAGCTTTAATGGTGTAAACTGTCTATTTATTGAAGGCATGATAATGAGGTTACTGTTTATATTTGCCTGGCTTCCCCTACTGTATTCCCCAGCTGCTTCCCAGTAGCTTTCCATGCAAGATAAGTGCATATCAGACATCTGAAATGTAGCCATTTCTATTATATTTAGTTTGGAAGACTTCTAAAAAAAATGCTAGAGGTTTGGCCCCTGTTTAACAATTTTAAGTGTAGTATTTTTTATTCATTTTATTTGTTTATTATTTTTTTATGTTGCACATCTCCCCTGCAAGTTGACTGTGGGTGGCTTACAAGTTAAAAAACACGTAAAAAAATAATTAAAATATTTTTATAAAAAACTAGACAGATTAAAATATTATTAAAACTGTACCAAAACTTTTGTTCCAGTTTCATTTATTTAACTGAGGTCTTTTTATTTGATTTTAGGATTTGTGTGGAAAATAGATCAGTTTTTAGTCATATATGTGCAGAAAACTTTAAAAAAATTAAAAAATTGTTCACAAACTTTTAAGTCCTGGAAAGAAAATCCTAAAATAATTTTAAATTGATTTTTTTTTAGAATCAATCACCTTTCTAACCATTACAAAAGAATAAACAGAGAAATTAATTATAACTGCCTATCATTGAAGCTAGTTGCTCCCTAGCAAACTGTGCTCTGTATTATTGCCCAAGAGGAGACTATGAACTGCATTAGAAAATATTTTTTGTCAAACATTATTTTTGAAAAGCTATAATAAATAGAAGTATAATAATGAATCTTTTTATTCGTTATTTACATTTATGATAAAATGTTAGATATTTTTACAAATTAAAACAATATAGAAATTATTTTTAGGATTAAGTTAAATCTTTGTGTTAAAAAATTAATGCTGTTTATGTGTTAGGTGAGATCAGCTAAAAGAGTTCCAGTATTTCATGGCAGAATTCAACATTTTTATCTATATGGAAATCATGTTGGAGATCACTATGCTACTGGTGGAGATGTTCAAATAGCTTTGGTAAGTAAATAGGTTTTAAATTAATCCATTTATATGTTTGATTCAAGCCTGAATAGAAAAAAAATGTAAAATAAGAACTGTACTGAATTGGGTTATGTAATCCAAAATTCTATTCCCATGGATTTCCATTTATTCACTTCCAAGCAACTGTATTAAGAAATAAATGTCTCTGTTATGAAGACTTAGCCACCATGAATCAATAGCCTTATTCACCAAACATTTATCTACTCCAATTCTAAAATGCCACAATTTTTCGTAGTGAATTACACTAGAATCAAAATGGAGTTGCATGGTGCAAGTATTGAATAAGTCAAAATTACAAATAGTCTGTGCTTACCAATTGCCTTATTTAATAATTGCTCAAGATTAGGACAGCACTAAAAAACTTTACAACTGTCCTCATACAATTGTGGCACCATACTTACAATTATGGCAGCACTCTGTGGTCATGTGATTAAAATTCAGGCACTTGGCATCCAGCTAGTGTATACAACCATAGCAGCATCTCATAGTCATGTGAGCACTGCAATGAAAAGGCTGGAAAATTACTTCTGGTCATGTAGGGGCCTCGACTTATGATGGCAACAACTTATGACCCCAATTCTGGGCTTAATTACGATCAAAGTTGAGGACTATCTGTACAGAAGAAAATGCAGGTGGAAGAAACGGTAAACAAGGAAAGATTTATTTCAGTAGTATTATCTAATAATGAATTGGTTACAATAAGATTGGTGCCAGGCCTTGATCCAAAATGTTTTCAGCAAACAATACTTACGAAAAGAAACTTGAAAAAATATAAGAAGAGGAGGGTTTGTAGATTAAATGTTCACAAAATAAAATATCTCTCAAAATATCTGATCTTTAAGTAGTACATAACTATGATAACAAACAGCTTTTTAAAAACTGATTAATTCTTTTGTGAGAGAAAAATGTTACTTAATAGCAAAATAGTGCTTGGTGCTCATCATCAGAAATATTTTGCTTTCTTATTGCTCATTATTTTAGTCAATTCTTAAAGAGACAGTATAAAAATAGTAATCATAAACAAGTTGTGAGATAAAATTAGTACTTTAAAATGTCTGCCAGTTAATACGTAGTTTTTTAATCTGTAAATATTTATTAGAAAATACATTAATAAATTGACTTAGACTATACCGTATTTTTTGGAGTACAAGGCGTACTTTTCCCCCCTAAAAGAGGGTAAAATTTTGCATGCATCTTATACATCGGCATCTTATACATTGGCTGCGATCCCCACTGCCTGAAACTGCCCAAAACCACGATGCGCAGAGGCCAAAAACAGGGCATGAGGAGTCTGAAAATACGAAACGCAGAGGCCGAAAACACAATGTGCGGAGTCAGCGATCGGCAGCGATGTGTTGTGGCAATCTCTGCAGCCTTGAAGGGGGCTGAAATGGAGCATTCAGAGGCTGAAAACACACGGCACAGAGGCCAAAAACGCAAGGTACGAAGGCGGTGATGGGTCTGTGGCAATCCCTGCAGCCTGGAACAGCTGATTGGGGGTATTCCGGGAGGCCGATCCACCCACCAATCAGCTGCTCAGGCTGAATCAGGCTGCAATAACATGTTGAAGCTGACTGGGCTGTTTGCTATTTGCTGCAAGGACGTTAACCAGATGAATACTGATGGATACTGGTAGGCAGAGGCAGAATATTTTTGTCTTGTTTTCCACCCCAAAAACTAAGGTGCGTCTTATGCTTTGGAGCATCCTATGCTCCAAAAAATATGGTATATTCTTAGTTTTTGCCTTTCGCTATACAGATTACAGCAACCATCACAGATGCGTATGGTCAGTACGTTTATATAGGTTTTCATCGCTCAGAAGAGGGAATGGTTCTTAATCCTGAAACCGTTCAGAGATCTTGGATCACAAAGAAGTACCTGCCAAATAAGAATGGGAAGTAATATTGGGGTGAAGAATCTGGCTTGTAAATCAGAAAGGCTTCCTTACTTAAGCCAGTCTAACAACCGACCCTAAACTGGTGACTTTCAGAAGCTGGATTGTAACTTTCACATTCCCAGCTACAAGGGGAGTGCCCAACACCAACTCCAGTAAAATAGCTACAGTCCCCCTTAGCAGTCCCTCCAGCCTGTTGTTTTGTACTAAACACTCTTAGAAAAATCACCACCTCTTAACTTCAACTTTTCACCAGCACTTAATTATATAGACTGATAAGAGCATAGCGCTTAAGAGTGCTTGAGGACTGTTATAAGCATGTCTACATAATATAAGCCTGTTACATTCTCAGACATTCAAGGTATATATTGTATTATAAATGGGTATGTTTTGAATGATCTTAAATGTGTGATAAGCGATATTGTTTAGGCAGCTGAAATGCCATGCCTGAGTTCTTTGTCCATTATTAATTCTCACATTCAGCTTAAATGTTAGATGCATAGAGTGACCATAAGCAGAATAACTTTGCACTAAGGGGTTCATGTTAGAATAAAAATGAAGAGACTGTTCCTTTGTCCACAGATGAGTCAACTTTTTAAATACAAATGTTAAAGGTAGCAGGATCATGTGGAGAGAGGGAGAGAGAGACTCAAAGTGTTTAATTTAAAGGTGGGGAAGTTTATTTCAAGCCCTCATAACACAAGAATATTTTCCAGGAGGAGCAGAAGAAACCAATAAATTTTAAAAAAGCAAATATTTCTAAAAACAGAAAGCTTGCTGCCAATGGTGCTACCTGGCAAAGTAATTAGGAGTGGTTATTTACAACCTTACTACCGTTTTAAGGTTGTTTTGCATCTGTTCAGTGTGCACTCAGAGAACAGCCACAGAGGAGAACATCTGTTTTCATCTGCAGTCAAATGCAACATCCCCCAGCCAGAGATCTCCCTACTGTTTCCGTGGGATTTAATTATGTCTGCCTTTGTACCCGAAGTCATCTGCCCTCATGCAGACAAACAGAATCTCGGGCTTGGCTGGGAGCAGTTGACATAGCCTGATGCTGTTCTACTTTCTTCTATCTTAAATCCCCTGTTCAGCTGAGTAAGGGACGAGTGATGTGGAGATGTCACCTCTACTTTCTGGAGACAGGCAGGCACGGCAGAGAAAAGGAAAAGATACCACAAAGGGGTGGGAGAGAAGCACTGTAATCAAGGCCTTATCTCGGCTGACAAGATAAAGTGTACAAGGGGAAAGAAGGCTCCTTGTGAATGAAGAGGCAGCCTGCGGGGCCTTGTCAATTCCACTCACCAATAAAATCTCTATAGAAATCTGTCAGAGAAATTTGGCCAATGCTGGAAGGAAGATTTAAAGTGGTCTCTCCAGTTTGTCTCTCCAGTTTGCATACTGGGATCAGTGCTGTCCTTAAAGTGAGGTCATTAGGTAGAGGAAAGAGAAGAGCTGGATAGTTGAATAACTGAAACGGAAAAAAATATCCTTCGGTGAAACCTCAGAGCTCAGGTAACGATTGTCTTTAATTCCTCATAGACACTGTGCAACTCAGGTGATCCTTTCTCTGATAATTAGATTAATAATTGTTTCTGAAGAATGACTTTCTGCAATGAGAATTATTTTATTTGCATATATTAGAGATATGTTGTTTTACTAATAGCTTGATTTTGTTTCTCTCTTGTGAAACCTTTCTGCCTCCCAATGAAGAGTTGAAGCCTCTAGAAACACATCTTTATGCATGATAAATCGCATTATAAAAAATATTTTATTCACCCTCCACTCTCTATTTTTGCCTTTCTATTTGCCAGTAAGCATCAGCCCTTCATGATAGACCAGACTAGGGAATCAAAGCTAGGCAGGCTAATACTACTTTCATTATAAGATTATAGTCACAGAATCTTGCAAGTATGAATGTGCTTCCCCCTTCCCTCCCTTTAGCTCTAAAGCAGGGATCCTCAACCCCTGGTCCGTGGATCAGCACCAAGCTGTGGCATGCCAGAAACCGGGCCATGCCATCTAGCAAAGCCCCATCTGTGGGATGCAGGCAGCACACGAAACAACATCCCCTCTGGTCTGCGGAAAAACCTCTCTCCGTGGAACTGATCCTGGGTTCCCAAAAAGTTGGAGGCTGCTGCTCTAAAGAGAACAAAGCAGACTCTTGTTTGATATACTTTCTCAGGTTACAGTTCTGCCCCAGACCCAGGTTTCTTTTATCAGACCATTGTCTTGGTAGAAGCCCTTCTTCTTGTTCCTCAAGGTCATTTTTTCTATGCATTAAAAAAAAGAAAAGAAAGACAGCACAGGTTGTCACTCTTGGTGACACAAGTCATCAAGTTGTGAAAGGTATATAGCGTCAGGCTTATTCAATTGCTCCCAAGAAACAAGAATTGAGATTAGTGGAGATGAGGAGGAATGCATACAGCCAGTCTCTCCTCTCCACCAATCACCACCAATTTTCCATTTTTCTAACTAAGTTTTGGGATCTTGGAATGTCAGAATTCTAAAATTACAGAAAGCCAGTGTAAAGTTTGTGGACAATTACGTCTAGAAACATTGCAAGAGGGGAACTTTGCAAGAAAGAATGACTGCATAAGGCAACGTTTGGGTCATTTTGTAATTTAGTTTTCAAGAGAGGTGTCCTTTTATTTGTGGGGCGTGGGAGTGGGGACTAATTAAAGAGGAAGGGGAAGGCTTTTCAGAGGTGCCCTGGTCCTGTACCCAATCTTAAAATAATTTAATCCCAGAAAATGGATTAAAAAACCCACATTGTTGAAATGCATTCATTTTGCCCCATAATTTTAGCAGCACAATCTGAAAGTGCAAAGAAATGAGGGGGGGAAACGAGATTATGACGCTCCTTCTTGAAATACGCATTTGCGGGAATGCGGTGTCTGGATTTTCTCCCTTATACTTCCTTCTAAAATAAGACACATAATTAAAAGGCTTTTTAAAAACTCTTCTGGCTGTCAGCGTTCCAACTAACTAACTCCAACTCAATAATCTCCAAGACAGACAGTTCCTCAAAGTTCCATTTTATTAGAGTTGTCATATTGGCACATCTGGGAAAACCCGAATCTGAGAGTTCCAGGTTTTCCCATCCCAAAAGAGAATTCAAAATCCATCCCCCTGCACCTATATATCCATCACATGGTCCAATCAATTCTTTGTTCCACTTAGAGCTATCCCCATCCAGGTGCAGGGTAACATGTCCTTGACTCATTGAAAAAGAATGTTGGCATGTCTACTCATCTACTCTACTCCAAAATCCCCCCTCCCAAGTTCCCAGGCACTAAATGTGGCAGTTTGGAAGCTTGCTTGTAAAATATGGATTCCAAACCTGACAGGCTTCCCCCCCTCAGGAGAAAATCATGTCCTGGAATGAGAAACAATCAGGGGGTTAATTCCAGTTAAAACAACCAATTCAACCAGCTCTTCCCCTCCCCCAGGAGGTCCCTATGACTTATTGGGAAACTTGTCATGGAATTGCTTTACCAGCTCTTCTGCATTAACATCCCAGCTTTTAACCTAAGTAGCTTCAGACAAAGGGTACACCTTCCAATGAATTAAATATTGTAATCTTCCTCTATGTAATCTAGAGTCCAACATTTTTTTCACTTCATAATGGGATTCTCCCTGTACTACAACTGGTTTAGGGGGAGCAGTTGTCAGAGGTCTTAATCTAGAACTGACAGCTGGTTTCAATAAACCACTGTGAAATATTGGTTGTATTTTCCCCAACATTCTAGGAAGGTTGAGTTGTACAGTTACCGGATTTATCACTTTCACTATAGGGAAAGGTCCAGTAGTGAAATCTAACTTTTTTCACCACCGGTTCCATGGGCGTGGCTTGGTGGGGGTTATGTGACTGAATGGTGTGGCCAACTCAACATCACTCACGGCAAGGAGGGGTGGTGGCACGTTGCTGTGAGTGATATCGAGTTGGCCACGCCCACCCAGTCACATAACCGATGCTGTAGAGACGGCGATGCTGACTGCCTACTGAATGAAGGCAAAAGGTTAGTCGGAAAAAAAGGAAAGCAAAGAGGTGGCGGCTGGAGGCTTCTGGTGCCGCTTTTTGCTGGAGCGAAGGGCCTGCAGCCATCACCTCTTTGTCGGCCGGAACAGAGCCAGGAGTGGCGGCTGGAGGATTCTAGCGCTGGCAAAGAGGTGACGGCTGGAGGCTTCTGGCTCCACTTTTTGCCGGAGCCAAGGGATTGCAGCCATCACCTCTTTGCCGTCTGGGACGGAACCGGGAGTGGCGGCTGGAGGCTTCTAGCACCGGCAAAGTGGTGATGGCTGGAGGCTTCTGGTGCTGCTTTTTGCTGGAGCAAAGGGCCTGCAGCCATCACCTCTTTGCTGGCTGGAACGGAGCCGAGAGCAGCTGTAGCCTGTCTCTTTATGATTCCCCCATCCCCCCCGTAGTGGCAGCCGGAGGCAGGCAAGCTCCAGGGACAGGCAGCATGGTGACCTGGCCCCTGCTTAGGTGCCACAGAGCTCATCATTGGGCCAGCGGGGTGGACCGTTGCACTGCAAAGGAGAGACCGGCTCGAGGGAACTACAAGGAGCAGGGAAAAAGGAAAAGCCCCCTTCCCTCGCGCCGGTGGCACTGTTGCCCAATTTGCCATTGCAGCCCCACCCCACGAAGCTTTCACCCCCAGATACCTCGCTTTCCCTGAATTCTCCAAGCATTTCTTTGCCTATCTTATTTCCAACTCCATCGCGTTTCTCCTTCTTGAAATTCACTCAATCAATTCCAACTTTCGCGAGGAGTTGGAATTGATTGAACTTTTTTTTCCTGCACACGATGGTGAGCAGGAGAAAGAAATGCAATGAATCTGGAAATAAGGTAGACAAAGAAATGCTTGGGGAATTTGGGGAAAGCAATGGTATCTGGGGTGGGGGGGGAAGTCTTCTGCCCACAAAGAGAAAAAGGGAAGAAGCTGCTTCCCTTCCCTGCAAAGAAGGCAGGTAAACATGGTGGTGCCGCGTGCGGAAGGGAGTAGGGAAGGAAGAAAGACAGCGCAGAATGCAGGGAGTGAAAGCTCTGGGG